>PVJI01012614.1:0-50961 GCA_004026765.1 Micronycteris hirsuta | reverse complement strand
ATTCAGACATGAAGTAATTTTAATAGAAATCATTCCTCTTTTCTTGGCAAGAGAAGAATTTCAGTAGGAATTTTTCAAAATTACAAAATATCCCTCCCTGGGGAATCCATGCTGCCACTTAGCAGATTTCTCATTTCATTTAACACAAATATTTTGATCCTCAAGGGGAAATATGCTCAGTTACAGTTTCTGCATTACTTTCTCCCAAAGATAAACGAGGTGCCTTTCTCCAAAATGGACACAGGAGAGGTAAGGTGGGAGGAAAATGATGTAAATCCCAGGAAGAAATTTCTAAAAACAAATCATTTACCAAAGTCCTTAAAAATGGAAACAACCTCCAATTGCTATTTCATTTTCTTCTCAGAATGTTTTTCAAACAGGAGAGATAGGAGAGAGACTCCCTGCCTGACCCCCCTCCCAAAACCCTCCAGGGGAAATCTAGCCTCAAGATCTGCCCGAAGGAAAAAGAGATGTTGATCTTGGAAGGCACCTGGGTTAATCCTCTTACCAATTGGGATGGAAGCAGTGGCCTACTGCTAGACAGGTGGGTGGATAGAGATTAGGAGTTGCATGTAGACTCAGCTGAAAAGGGCTCTCTGTCCGATGGACAGTTGTGAGCGAGGATGCTTTCCATTTGCTGACCTTGGATGGGTGATGTCTCTAGCAGTGCCTGCACACATGTGAGGAAGGTGCAACTTGCCATTAGTGCCTGTTCCCTCCAGATCTTCTGAAACTGAGTATTGAAATCTGTCCTTTCCAACCAACATTACAAATTCCGTCTTGCCCCACTAGTAATTCCATCGAGCTTCCACTCTTTGCTAAATAACAAGCAAAATAATCGCCCATGTTGGGCAAATAGGATGCACTATGTGTGCCAGTGGTCCTGTAGCGAAAGTTGAGCTTGAAGAAAGTAACCCAATGGCGGTAACATCAGGCAGCATGAGTTGCTAGGGAAAATGTTTGGAAGTATGTATTATCGCCATCTTGATCATAGTGGGCATCCACCTATTCTGTCTCTGAAAGAATGACATTGCTCTTACGGTCCACTTCAGCACCATATTTTGGTGGTGAAACCATTCCTTTCTTGGAAGGTAAATAAATAGTTGTGAGGCTTTCAGTGAAGGAGGCATAAAAGAACTTTTAAATAAACCTTGATGTCCTCGAACAAGTTCAGTCTTGCAGGCCCTTACAGGATCCGTCAAGACTTCACCCTTAGATGTCAGGTCTCAAAAAGTTTATTTAGCTGTGTTTGAATTAAAAACGTAGACCCTAAGAACCTGAAACCATGGCCCATGTAGATCTTTTCATCATTTTAGCCCAGGGTGCTCAGTGTCTGGGTGTGCAGTTAGTGATCAGTAAATGTTTTTGCCCCCGCAGCCTGAAAGTTTAGCAACAGCAAGGGAAATTGTTTATCTGCTTTAGTCATACAACATGTCTATCATGGATTCACGGTTGTTACAGAAATCTGGAGTCAGAAATGATCCTAACATACAAGTGGTCAGAAGCCGCGGTCATTCTGATTTCCTGATGGGATATCGGAAGTTTTGTTGCCTGAGGGATTGACATCAGTGCCCACGGTCATTGCCAGATGTTTTGACACTAGTTTGTAAGTCCCTTTGGAGGAGAGGACAAGCAACTCTCTAAAGCCACAAGCAGCTGTTAAAAAAATACAATTATTTTTGAAATGGAGATTTTATAACCACTTAAGCTCCAAGAATTGTTTAAAGTGATATAAAAAAACCCCCATAGTATCACTTTTTAAAATGTCTTGAAATGGGCCTCTTTGTGAGGAAACAGACTTTATTTGGCCAATCTCCTTTCCCTCTTCTTTATACTGTGTTTTTATGATGTTAGGCCTAGCAGAAGCCACTTCTCTGTCAAGTACATCAATTCATGCCTGTACTAATGAAGCCAGGATGGGTGTTACATTTCCTGTGGCCACTTTCAGGGTGATCAAGGCCTCACCTAACTCCAGGCATGTTTTTGGTAAACATGTGCCAGGCAACATATGTCCCCTGAGATGCGGGACAGGAGAATAGACCTAGATTTGTGTAGCCCCATCTTTACGACTAAGGAACTAATGTTAGAAATATTAGTGTTAACATTTATAATAAGAAGTAATATATTCTGAGTGTCTTCTGTGAAGCAAACTCTGTACTAAGCATTTCACATATAATCCCCCCAACAATATTATAAGAGACATAAGAAATTTCTTTTTTTTTTAAAGATTTTATTTTTATTTATTTTTAGAGAGAGGGGAAGGGAGGGAGACAGAGAGGGAGAGAAACAGCAATGTATGGTTGCCTCTCACGTGGCCCTCACGGGGACCTGGCCCGCAACCCAGGCATGTGCCCCGACCGGGAATCGAACCGGGACCCTCTGGTTCCCAGCCCGCACTCAATCCACTGAGCTACACCAGCCAGGGCAGAAATTTCTTTTGATAGAAAAGAAAATAAGGCTCCTGGAAGTTAGGTGCTTTCCCGGGATCATGCTGCTGTTAAATGACTGATGTTGAGTTTGAAACCAGGTTTATCTGACCTCAAGACCACTTTCCTTCCTTTATGCCAGGCTACCTCCAATAATATTATTTGTATAGTAGTTTGTAATTGATAATAGACTTTTCATTTACTTTCGGTCTCGGAATGCAGAGGATTAGTTATTAGGGATGTGATCTTCGTTATTGCCTAATGGATACGGAATGAAGGTGAAATCATTTGAAGCTCATTCAGATTTATGCAGCTGGGCCTGGCATCCAGGCACTTTGACTCTTCATCCTGTGCTATTTCCATTCCATCAACGACACCAAAGGTTCTGCGGCTAGTGCGTGTCACAGCTTGCCACCACTGTCTTTTTTCTTGGAGGTGCAACTTGAACTGAGAATCAGAACACTTACCCAAGATTGGCAAGAGTTTATCAAACACACTACAGGAGGCATTTCCTCCACAATCCCTGCCTTCAGGAAGTTCACACCAATGCGATGCCTAATAAGCACACTCATAAAGCAAGCCCTTGGAAACTAGTAGGCGACTCATGATTGATGAGAAAAGATATGCAAAATTACACAAAAATTATTAAGCATACAAAGGACCCAAACTATAATTTGTGCCCAATGCCTTGGCTGAAAAGTTGGATACAATTTATAGTCAATTCTAAGATAAGAAAATTGTTATTTATATATAGCATGAGAGAAAGATCTGGAAGATGGTAGCATAATTAGAAGAAAGCTGAATGTCGGTAGAGTCAGAAGAAAGCTGAGAGAGAGTGGGCGGGCCTGAGGAAAATTGTTAGTTCATATGTCTATGACCTTTTGCTAAAGTGAGTTATTCTAGGGCAGGAGCCATGTTTTATTTTACATGTTTTTTACCCCTTCACCTCCATTGACTAACACTGTGTAGAAAACGGCTTTCTAACCAAGCATTTATAGATGGGCTTGAGGGCATTTATGTGCCTCCTAATATCGAAAATAGAATAAAAGGTATATGCACATTTTTCTGAAGAGAGAGCCATAGATTTTGTTGGTTTTTTTAAATGCACGTCTCTGCAAAGTAACTAGTCAAAAGTGACTCTCCATACTGGCTACATGTTAAAATCATTTGTGCAGCTCTTGGGAACTGCGGAGGGCCCCTCACTGGTACTATTGAATCGGAATTCTCCGGAAAGGAGAGGTGGGGGTGAAGATGAACAAGATGCTCTAAAATTTATTACAGTACACTGACAGTGCTGAACACTACTGACTCAGGACATAGAATTGTCGTGCTATTTGAATAAGGAGAGGAAAGAGAAGGGAGAACATGGGTATGTTTTTGGGGGGCTGTGTACATGGATAAAGAGGAAACAAACTAAAGAAATTATTTACTTACTCTCAAATTTATTGGTCTTTGTCTTTTGCTTTCTATTAATAGCTTTTGATCTCATTGTGCCAATGCTTTTCTTAAAAGCTGCCTCGAATCTTTTCTAAAAGCTGGCATTGCAGGGTTGTGTTTTATATTATTTACTGTGTTTTAGGTGACAAGCAAGAGGAATAGATTTTGACTAGTTCAGCCCAAAGTGGGGAGATTGGAATGGTTAGGGATGCTTACAGAACTGAGGAAAAAGCTGAAGATGTAGCTTCTGGGAATACCAGCTCAGGGGTAGTTTCCTAGAACCTCCCAGCTTAGGTCCCAAGACTTCCAGTCTTTGTGTTTCCAAGGTTCGAAATGCCAGGGAAGCTTCAGAGTGGCTCACTTTGGGTGAGGTGTCTGCCAGCTAGGGCGAAGAGCTGGGTACAGCTGTGGGGGGCCCACCTATGTGGATTGGGGACCAGTTTCAAGAAAAGGAGGAGTTTCAGAAGATTAGGAGTCATATCAATTCATATCTACTGTAGTCAGAGATAAATTTTGGTTTAGTCTAGTCCAAGACCAAGTTTCAAGAAATGAAAGTACAGGGGAAATGGAAAAGTCACAGCTTCAGAATAAGAAGTGTACTAGAAGATTCCATTTTTGAGTTCAGTTAATTGTGGCTCAAATGGGAAGATAATTAACAAGGGACTGTGATTTGATGGTATTTCCCCTCATAAAGTTGGTAAGGGATCGATGGTAAGACCTGGATAACTGGCTGAAGCGGGCCTACCTGGTGGCTGGCAGAGCACAGATGGAGAGGGCCAGGATGTAAGGCAGAGCTCGTCCACTTCTGCACCACTGACATTTGGGCCTGGACAGTTCTCTGCTGTGTGAGGGAGTGTGTATATGTTGGTTGCGTCCTGTTCGCTTTAGGATGTTTTGTAGCATTGTGTACTTCTGCCCAATAAATGCTAGTCATCCAAAACGTCTCCAGGCATTGCCCAATGTACCCTGCAGAACAAAATTTCCCCTGGTTGAGAATCACTAACCTAGAGGATGACTGATGACTGTTCTGGTTTACAAGTGATAACTGAGCTCTTACGGCGTGCATTGTAGTAGTCACTTGGATTTAAAGATGATAACCCTCTCTTCAAACAGTTCATGCAATAATGGGGAAAAGTAGACACAAAGAACATGGTGTGTGTCTCTGTTGTATTGTCAGGACCCAGGATAGCCCCTCAAATATGTGACCAGCTCAGATGTATATTGATGGAATTAATGAAATGTAGCCTGTGTTAACTGTTTGACCTAAGACAAGTTCAATAATCTCAAATAATCTCAGTGTCCTCATTTATAAAATAGGTATAACAATAGTTTCTCACAGGACTGGGGTAAGATTTAGATAAAATAATACATTCTTAGAACATGATAGGCATTCAATACTAAATTATTATAAAATGAAAGTGTAAAGTGTCAGTTGGGATCTTTTCTTTTCCCCCTAGAATTGCTGACCATCATCACAGCTGAACAGTAAGGTATGAAGTGCCATACACTGTAAATCTAGGGAAAGCCTGAGGCCACCTCACCATCGCTCTCACACAGAGACCATCCCAGTAACCCCCCATGCCTTAATTATGTAAAGAAAGCTGGAGATGGGGAGAGGAGCTTGTCCTCTGGAGAATGTTAAATTCTGTCCTCCCTGGGAGACACCAGGGAGGTTAACCCCCTGTAGTCAAAAAATGCCAAAGAAATTTATCTGATTAAGCAGGGAATGGGCAATGCCTTTGAAGGATGCTGTGTGTGATGTTGCAGGCATGTGGAGAAAGGTGCAGGAGTCAGTGGACCTGAGGGATGGAGAGCCCAGGAGAGGAGGCCGTCTGCAATGCTTGGTATGGCTAGATGGCCTGGATGCTGATAGAACAGCTAGGGTTTAGATCAGCTCATGGGGGAACCCCAGACAGGCACAGGGGTTGAGGGCTAAATCCTATTTAGGGGCCATGCAATAGAGGAGGTGGCCAGCCTCTTCCACAGGAGAGGGCTCTGAAGGAATAACAAATGTACCCACGAGAAAGAGCCAGCATTTGGAAACTGGGAACACCAAAACACCTAAATGCTTCTCCATAGAACAAGTAACAAAAGCAAGAAAGGAGACAGAGAACTCATGTATTATGCTCACATTGATGGTCTGGTTATGTGAATTAGAGTTTGTGGCCACCACAGAATCAAATAAAGTCTGACCTAATGAAAGTCGAGGAGCTCCTGGTCTGCGGATCCTTAAATTCCCTTTCAATAGCCCCAGGATCGGTCTCCAAGCCCGGGGCAAGGCTGAGCCAAAAGTAGGTGGGGACTAGAGGGCTGCCAGGCAGAGGGGGCACAGGTCCCTACCCCCAATCCAGTCACCCAGCTGTTCAGTGCTTGCGTTGCATGATTGCTGGGCTGGCACAGAACGCCTGGACTTCTACACGAAAAAGGGTCTCACCTTGCATCCTATCAATAGCACCAGAGGGAGTCTTCATTTTCAAAGGTAATTGCCGCAAACGTGTTACACAATATCATTCATTACTTCCTAGGATTGAGTGTTGAAAGTACATTTCACAAGATAATGAAGTTGTTTCCCAGGACTAAAATAACCGGTTATCGGACTCTTAGGCTCATCCCACATTAGATGTATTACACACACAACTGTCAAAATAAATAACTTACTTGGGATGTGTCAGAGCTCACAACAAGCTGATGAGAAATGTGTGGGGTTGTAGAAAGCAAATCAGAGAGGCTGAGAGAGTGAGGAGAAAATAATGGTCTGTGTCAGTGAAGGGACAGCCCAGCACAGGAGATGAAAGCCTGGTGAGATTTAAAGTGCCCACATTCCCCTTCCTGCAGGTTTTCGTGAACAAAAAGGGCCACATGTGGTCACACCAAAAATATCAGTTTGAAATGAATTTCCAGCTGCAGTAGTGTCTCATGCAGCTGGCTCTGCAATTTACAAAGGTGAAAGACAAAACCTTTAAACTAAAACGGGGGTATTCAATCAGGTAGCATGAGACAAGTGCGGGGGGGGGGAATCATAGATTAGCTGGCAAATAACATTTTTATCCGGCAACAGGTATCATTTAAAAACAAAAGATTGGACAGCCTGCTCCAAACGGGAAGAGTTGCAGGCATAGATTTGTTGGAAGAATTAGGGTATATTTAGAGTAGCTTCCAAGTAGAAATGATGAGCTTAGGGAGGCATGAGAAAACCAAATAATGATGATGAGGAGGAGGAGGAGAAAGAAAAAAGGAAGAAGAACAGAAAGAAGAAAGAAAAGGAGAAGTAAGAGGAAGTAGAGGAAGAGGAGAAGAAATCTTGTTCAGACCAGCTAAATAAAAAAACAAAACATGACCTATACAAAGTATACACTAACAAGTAAGCTCAAGTAGAAAAGACGGTAAGGGTGGGGAAGACGGACATACTCCGGGCTTGGTAATGTTCTTTCGGCGGCAGCAGTCATCTGTCTCATGTGTCATTGTTGTCGTATGACACCATGTAACAAAACACCCCTATGGTGTTCGCGGTTTGCAGCTGTCACAGGTGTGCACCTGAAGAGCTCCAGTTTGATGGAGCGTCATTCAAGGCAGTGGCCACGTGGAAGGCCCAGTTCTGTCTGTCTTTGGGTGGACAAGGTCTAAGAATTCATTGAGCGTGCTCAGTTGGCCCAGGCATTTGAGGCCCTGGGTCCTCCTCCTGACACAGCTTTTCCATCTCTCAGCAAGATCAGTGTCAGTTTAGGCAATTTTGTGACAACCATCAGAATCGTCACTTTGCCAAAGACAGAGGAAGCAGAAGAGTTACTGGAAGAGAGATCTGGAGTGAGAGCTAATGAGTCCATGTTAGCTTGTTTTCCCTCTCCAGTGACTTCTGTGAGCATTGCTCTTATACGAGAATGAATAGCATGTATAGAACTATAGACACGAGGCAGGAATCATGGGCGTTGGAGGCAGACGGCCATGGATTCCAGCTGTGCCTCTTGGGGCAAATTGCTTAATCTCTCTAAGCCTGTGCCCTGCTGAAGAACACTGTGTATTTTGAAAAGTTACAAAGATTAAATTAACGAGACCCACCTTTAGAGCTTTGTTAAAGTATCTACAGTATCTCAGCGAAACCTCAACACAACCCTAGGAGGTAGGAACTGTAATTCATTCCCCCCACTTTACAGAGGGAGAGACTAAGAGAGGAGAAGTAACTTGTGTGGGGTCACACAGTGGTTCAACTTGGATTTGAACTAGGTCTGTGTGGCTCCAGAATCTGAGCCCTGAGTGTCCATGTAAAAATGCCCGGCTTGGCCTCTGACACAGAGTGAGCGCTGAATGGATGGCAGCTCCTGTTACTGTTACAGCTACCTTAAATCCATTTTGGAACAAGCAGGGATGTAAATAAAATAAAAGAACAACTGTTTTGCTAGTGTCTTTTTAATCACAGGGAGTATAAATTGCCCTGCCAGTTCTCGTAGACATTTTGCTCAGAGAATTGAGAAGACCTCTACTTTACCGGGAAATGAATCAAGTGAACAAAATCAAATGGTCGAAAAAATTCTCTTATCTAAAAAGGCTTAGATAAATCTGTTGCTTTGGCTACTGCTAAAACATGAGGCTCCTTTTGGAGGCTGATGTTTCTGCTGTGGTATTAGGACGTCTATAAGTTTAGGCTTTATTGGAAAAATGAGGGGATTGATTAGATTTCCCAACGACTCTCTTCAACAAGTTCAATAATATTCATTATGAAAGTTCAATTAATATCAAACTCAACCCCAAATTAAAAACTTCTATTTATCAGAAAAATTAAAGTGTGCAGATTTAAGAAAGAAGTCTCATGTGCCCACTGCAATCCAATTGTGGGGAAGACATGAATTGCTTAGAATTTTAGTTCCTTCTGCAGTTGTACTTTTTGGTATAGTAAATCATACACATGTTTAAAAGAGACAATTTATTAAAAAAACTGTATACTTAATTTCTTAATTAGGTGAATAACAATGACTGAGGTCTGGACAAGAGAGTTTTTTTCCCCCTCAAATAATGGTTGGAAAATAGGCCAGGTGATTATTAATCTATTTTTAGGACTTGACAGGTCAGTTTTATTCCTAGGAAGAAAAGGGGTTTAATCTATTTGTAGAACTCGGTAATATCCCAGAGCCATTTGTCACTGAAGGTTAAAAACCTCTGAGCTAACTTCCTTCTTTAAACAGCCTAGACTAATCCCTCTGGAAATCCAATCTTCTACCTCATCACCAGATGGCACCAAACATCTTTAGGGGGGAGAAGAGAGGTGAATGGGGAGGTTTGCTTTCTGGTGTTTCATCTAAATAATAAATGCCGAGGGAACGGAATACACAGGGAAATTGGGCCAATCTCCATGTTAAGCAATCCCACAGCATTCCTTTGTTCCTGCTCAGGACCAATTTCCTATTTTCTAAAAGATTGACTCTGGTAATCCTAGGGAAAGAGAATCTTGAGTCAATTTTTTAATGTAGTAAAGTACACATAACATAAAATTTATCATTTTAACCATTTTAAGGATACAGTTCTGTGGTCTATACAATTCACTGTAGTGTGTACATGAACACTTTTGTACAAACGTTATCACTGTCTGTTTCCAGGGTATTTTCATCGTCCCCAACAGAAACTTTGTACCAATTTAGAGTCTTTAAGAAAACCTTTATTTAAAAATAATTACAGATTTGCAGAAACCTGCAAGGATAGTACAGAAAGGTCGCACATACAGTTCAGCCAGTTTCCTCTGACAGTTTTTATGTGACTGCAGTCCCATATCAAAGTCAGGAAATTGAAATTGAGTTTGGTACAATGGTGTACATAGTCCCCCCACCCCCAGCTTTATTGAGATATAATTGGCATATAACATTGTGTAAATTTAAGGTGTAGAAGGAGATGATTTGATATATGTATACATGAAATGATTACTATAATAAGGTTAGTTGACACCTCCTTCATCTCCCATAGTTACCGTGTGTGTGTTGAGAGCATTTAAGATTTCTTAGCAGCTTTTAAGTATACACTACAGGATTGTTAACCATGGCCACCATTAGGTCCCCACCGCGTCCTTGTCTGGTAGCTAGAAGTCGGTGCCCTTTGACCAACACCTTCCCACTCCCTCCGCCCCGCAGGCCCCGGCAACAACATTCCACTCTGTTTCCCTGAATGCAGCTCTTCTAGATTCCACAAACAAGTAACAATATCTGGTAATGGTTTTTCTCTATCTTATTTCACATAACATAATGCCCCTCTGGTTTCATCCACGTTGTTGCAGATGGCAGGATTTCCTTTTTCATTTATTTTATTAATTTTTAAATATTTTATTTATTTATTTATTTATTTATTTTTAGAGAGAGAGGGCGAGAGGGAGAAAGAGAGGGAGGGAAACATCAATGTGTGAGAGAAACATCCATCGGCTGCCTCTCTCACACCCGCAACCAGGGACCTGGCCTGCAATGCAGGTGCGTGCCCTGACTGAGAACGGAACTGGCGACCTTTTGGCTGGTGAGATGACGCCCAACCCACTGGGCCACACCAGTCAGGGCAGGATGTTCTTTTTCATTATGGCCAAATAATATTCCATTGTATGTGTAAATGACATTTTCTTTATTCATTTGTCTATTGACAGAAACATAGCTTGTTTACCCATCATGGGTGTTATGCACGATGCTGCAGTGAGCACGGGGGTGCAGGTGTCTCTCTGAGGCAGTGTTTTCATTTCCCTTGGATACATACCTAGAAGTGAGATTGCAGGATCTCACGCTTGTTTTATTTTTAACTTTTTGACAAACTTCCATAACTGTTTTCCATAGTAGTCATACCAATTTATATTCCCACTAGCAGTGTACACGTGTTCCTCTTTCTCCACATCCTTGTCAGCGCTTGCTATTTCTGTTTTTTTAGATGTGTGTAGATAGTTCTGTACCATTTTATCATATATATAAATGTGTAACCACCTCCACCATCAAGATACAGATCATTTTAAGTAAGTGTACAAACTTCATCATCCTTAAAGTCCTTTCCCCTCCTCTGTTTATAATAAAATTGCCTTACATGTTTATTCTGGCTATGCTGAGAATCATATCAACACATCACTCATTAAACTTTCGACTTCAACTGTCAAACAATTTGGAAAACCCAAGAGAATAATGTGTTGTGTCTACCCATATTTGTTCTTTGTGTTATTTCTTCCTCTTTGATATTCCAAGATTTTTTCTTATCATTTCCTTTCTGTTTCAGGAACTTTCTATGTGGGAGATCTACTGGTGACAAATTCTCTTAGTTTTCCTTCATCTGAAAATGTCATTATCTCCCCTTTATTCCTGAAAGATAATTTTGCTAAGTATAGAATTTAGGGTTGACAGTCTTTTCTTTTAGCATATGAAAAATTTGTTGCTGCCTTCTGGTCTCCGTGGTTTCTGATGAGATATCCAATGTATTTTTTTTAACCATTAGATAAGTTGTCTTTCCCTTTTTCTGATTTCAATGTTTTTTTTTTTTCTTTGTTTTTTTCTGAACTTGGCATGGATTTCTTTGAGTTTATTGTCTTTCAGGGTCACTCACTTCTTGAATCTGTAGGTTTATGGGTTTTGCCAAATTTAGGAATATTTGTTTAGCTCCATCCTCTTTCTCCTATCCTGGGGTTCCAATGACATGAATGTTAGATGTTTCATTATAGTTCCATGGGGCCTTCAGGATTGGTTCATTTTTCTTCAGTCTGTGCTTTCTCTATTGTTCAGTTTGGGTGATTTCTATTGTTTTACCTTCTAGGTCACTGATATTTTTCTTTTGACTTCTCCATTTTGCTATTGAGCCCATCCTTTGAATTTTCTATTTTGGCTATTATATAGTTTTAAATTGTTCATTTGGTTCTTTTTAACATGTTCTATTCCTTTGTGCAACTTCTTGTTTTTGTTTTTCATTTGTTTCAATTGCGATGGTAATTGCTTGTAGAAATAATTTTATGATGATTACTTTAAAATATTTTTGGATCATTTTAACTTATGTATCCTGTTGGTGTTAGTTGTCTGTTCTCTTTTCTTGTTCAAGTTTAGATTTTCTTGGTTCTTGGTATGATGACTAATATTCAGTTTTATCCTGGACATCTCCAGTATTATGATAAGAAATCTGGATGTTATTTAAATCTTCGGTTTTAGTCCACCTCTTGACACCATGTTGTCAGGTAAAGGGGGCTCTTGCCTGTTGCCACCAGGCAGAGGTGGACATGTAAGCACACCACTTGGCCTCTGTTGATACCACAGGGTCATCTCTTGGGTCTCAAGGTTCCTAGCTGGTCCAACTTTTTCTTGCTATCTTTCAACATCAAGTTTTGTTTGCTTTCTATGTAATGTTTAGGATTTTTACTGTGGATACTGGGAGGAATAAGGAGAATTGCATGACACTCTCTTGGTTCTGAACTGAAAGTCCTGGGGTTGTTTTATTTCATTTTGTGTGTAGTTGGTGAAACACACGACCCAAGTAAAACGACAGCAATAATGATGCAAAATCTTAGGCTTAAGATTAGAGTATTTGCAGATCTAACCAGTTAATTAACTTCTTTCTGAGTTGTACATTTTGGGAGAAAACCAGAACTCATTGGATAATGACTATTTCTACCATACAAAGTAATGGGAAGCTTTTTGTTTTTCTAAAGAAGTATAAGGAAGGAAGTTAATATTTTTTTTTTTTACTTAAAATATCAACCGTTTTTTTTTCTTAGAAAACATTTAAGGAGATTGTTTAAATACACCTGAAGATGAAAATTATATCCTCATTCTAAGCTTTCTGTTCTTGTCATTGATTTTAAATAAAAGTGACATGGAAGTGGATGGGAAGTACAGCTTGATGTGTATTTTGTTCTTACTCTTTACCAGGATAAAACTGCTGAGTTGTAGGTTTTAACTATCATGTCACAGGAAAAGCAATCAAGGTTGAATATACCTGCTAATTAGAGACCAAGCTTGACAGGAAAACCTGATTGTTACCAATAATCCAGAGAAACCACAGCCTCTTCCTTAAAATAGATGGTATAGTCCTCGGTTGTTGAACGTCTTGGTTCTTGACCAATTCAGTTCTCGACCAAGTTGTTCACAGAAAAAATGTCTCAGTTGTTAGCAAAACTTTGGGTCTCGATTCTCTACCTAATAGCCCTTTCATGCTGACACCCGTATGATCAGCCGTGCGTCTCTCAGGTGACGAACGAAGGAGATTCGGTTTTCAAACAAATTGCTTCTCGAACAGTTCTCCGGAACCAGTTAAGTTCGAGAACCAAGGTTCTGTTGTATATCCACACTGTAGCCCTAGAGTTAGCAAATATATTTAAGAGCCTTTAATTTTACATTGCTATAATTCCCAGTCTCGCTGATACTGTGAAGGGGTCAACAAAGTTTTTTTGTACAAGGCCAAATAATAATCTTTATGGGCCATTCAGTCTGGTGTGTTGCAAGTACTCAACACCTATATTGTAGCATGAGAAAAGTCATAGGTGATTCATAAAAAAAGAGTGTGACTGTGTTCCAGTACAATTTTATTTACAAAATCAGGCAGTGGGCCATATTTGGCCTGTGGGTTATGGTTTGCTGACTTCTGGTATATACCCATGTGGCAGGATACTTTATTGGAGTATCAATTTATATTTTTCTCTTTGTAGATTCTCATTTCTTAATTCCTCATGTGTAGACAAATTCTTTCATGCTTCCTTGACTTGGGGATTTTGAAAGAACAGAAATCAGAAGTGGTCTGAAATCAACTTTTCTATTTATTTTGAAATCCATGACAGAGGTTATAAACTGGTATCTGGAAGACTTACTGTGGCCAGTGACACATTTTGTCTGGCTCAAATGATGTTTTCAAGGCATTTGAATTAAAAACTAGCACTTAACAATCAGGCTGTTTCACATAAAAATTGAGATCTCTGATTTTTCTAGAAAAAATTGTCATGGTGGACAAAATAGTGCCCTTCTCCTTCATGACAACAACTGCCCAAAGCAGAACAGTGGCTGTCCCTTTGCGCGGGTTTCCCCAGTCCCTACAGCTCCCTGCTGTCTTCTGAAATGAATTCCAGGGCTAGTTGCTATTTATTATTTTTCCTCAGACTTTCTTATGGTGAAGGATTTTTCTTTATTCTAGTGTCTATATCATTGTTCATATTCAAATCTTTGGGCTCCTTTTTTCTTACCTGCCATCCTTAGCCTCAGGCCATTGTAGAAATAATGCTAGGTATTCCAGATGGGGCTAGAAGAATAACACTTTAGAAGGAAAGGAGAAAGGTGCCATTGCTCTAAACTGGCAAGTGCTAAGTCAACAGTGAGACCTCAGAGAAACAGGCCAGCGTTGTGTTCTGTGGGTCTGGTGGCTTTAAAGCATGTTGCAAATCCTTTGACACTCTCCACTTCTGAAGCAAGAACCCGTTCCATGACTGCTGGTTTCTTTGCGATACCCCCTTTGGGATCCCTCACAACTGTGTAAGAAGCCTGAGTACCATGAAGTGGCCATGTGGCAAGATCATACAGAGAGACCACAGTGAGGACAGGTGCCTGAGGAGCTCCAGCTGTTCTGGCTCCCATCTTTTTGAACATTCCCAGTCCAGATGTTAACTGTGTAAGCAAGAAGCCTTCAAGATGATGCCAGCCCCAATCACCATCTGATTCTAACTTCATGGAAGACTCTAAGCAAGAACCGCCTAGCTGAGCCCAGTCATCCTCCAGAGCAAGATAAATGACTGTTATTGCTTTAAGCTACTCTTCTGGGGCAGTGTTTTGTTTTCGTATTTTTGTTAGTGCCATAACAGGTAAGCAAAACAGCGGAAATGCTGAAAAGGAACGGAAAACCCCCAAACGGATGGCTGCATGGTGCAGGGTGGCTTCCTCACCTTGGTAGAAAATCCTGTGAACAGAAAGCAGCTGGCCTTGCAGAGACAACTGTCCGGGTAGCGGACGCCGAGGGAGCACAGCAGGGGCAGGGACGGAAGACTAGTGGTCCCGTTTTCCCAGCCCTACGCAGCTCTGTGGCAGCATTTGAAGGAGAACCAGAAGAAGATGAGGAAGAAGAGAGGGTTCTGATTTTTTGAGCCTGAATATCTTGCCAGTTCAGGGGATAGAATCTTGAAGTCAATATTTATTCAATTTAAATATAATTTAAAAAGCAACATTTCTTAAACATTCTAATTTGAGGACTCTGATTCAGATGAGTAAAACAAAGGAAGCCCTTTATTTGTCCAATATCTGAAACAACCCTTTTCTCCCCTCAGCCAGTTACAGGTTTGCTAACACAATGGACTGTTTAGCCAAAAATGTTGTGAAATTTGTAAACATATGACTTCTATCAGCTCTAAAAGTTCAGTGAATAAAATATAAGTGAAGAAAAATATTTTCAGGGGAAGATGTCTTGGAGATGGAAAAGTAAGGTCATGAAATACTAACTGATTCTTGATTCTGCCTTCCCTCCTTTGTTCTCATATCTCTGAATGGGATTTAACCTGAACTTGGATCCAGGGCAAATATCGCAGTAATCTACCTCACGAACAATGCTGATTTCCTTTGCAAAACTGGTTTGACAGTTTTTACTAACATGTTTATAAATTATTTTGACTAGCTTGATTGTTTTAGTAAAGGTTATTTTAGAAGCCATATTTTACTGATTTATGTTGTCTGGGTTTTATAAATAAGGGCATATGAGTAAGGAAGAAAGGCCAGTTTAAAAAATGTATTTAAATTTCTAAAAACATGAGAAAAAGAAAATACAGATGGTTGGCCAATTTTAATATTTGTGTATATTTTCTTTAGTAAATTAATTGAAAAGTTTATTTGAACATAAGAATTGATATGATTTCACTTATCTATGGAATCCAATGAACAAACCGAACTAACAAGCAAAATAGAGACAGACTCATAGAAAAGAGGCTGACAGCTCTTGGGGAGGAGGGCTTGGCAGGGTGGAGGGATTAGGCAAAAAAGAAAAAAATTAAAAGTAGAAAGAATTCATTGATACAGACAATGGTATGGTGACTGGGGGAGAAAGGGTGGGGGAGGTGGAAGAGGAATAAATGGTAATGGAAAAAATACTGTAAAAAAAGAAAAGAATTGGCTTGCCGGTGGGTTTCTTTTTTCAAGGATTATGATTAGACATTCAGACCTGTGTGTTTATTGTGTGTATGTATATATGTGTATATGTGTGTACTGGAGTATATTTGCGTACCATTGACCTTTGAACTACATGGGTATGAATTGTGCAAGACCATGTACAACCCAGATTTTTAAAAATAAATACTGTAAATACATTTTCCTTATGATTTGCTGAATAACATTTTCTTTTTTTCTCTAGCTTACTTTACTGTAATGATATAGTATATAATACCTATAACATACAAAATATGTGTTAATTGACATTATGTTATTGGTAAGGCTTCCAGTCAGCAGTAAGCTATTAGTAGTTAAGTTCTGGGGGAGTCAAAAGTTATACACAGATTTTCTACTTTCTAGGGTTTGGGGCCCATAACCAGTGCATTGTTCAAGGGTCAACTGTATGTGCATGTGCATGTGTGTGCATGTGTGTGTGTGTGTGTGTGTGTGTGTGTGTGAACACTTCACCCTTTAGTTTCCAGTCCAGTGCTATGGATGAGGAGTTTGGAAAATTCTCATCAAGTTCTCTGAACTTCTCCCTTTTACTTTGTGCAGTTGCATTTGAAATAAACACAAAAATGTAACAAAGAATTATTTTTTAAAGCTCCTTTATCTTGTTCAGACTTCTAAATACACTTTCTTTAAATCATAATAATTTGAATATGAAAATGAATTTGAGCTTGTTTTAGAAAAGAGAGGTGGTAAGTTCAGAGCCTCTCTAAAAGAAAAAGGTTTTCAAAAGCAATCAGGAAAGGAACCTGCAGGGAGACTTAAAAGTGAGAGATGAGGGTTTTGATGAGGCCCCAGAAAGCTTTCCTGGAAATGAAGAACAGCTAAATGAGCCATTTATAAGCAAATAACAAGAGAACTGAAGGAAAAAGAGGAGGGTACTGTTTTTTGTATAGACCAAGGAATATGGGTAGTGCTAAGTTGGACAGTAGCAGGACTGAGAAAACGGTGGACTCTTCGTTGTTATTTCCAACCCTTCCAGTTGTGGAGAACAAGAGGAGGAGCCTGCGATAGATGCCTGAGTGCCTCAGATTAATCCGAAGTCTTCTCCCAAAGAGACTGTTGGATTCTCCCGTCCCTCCTTTCTCCAGCCTCATAATTCTTATGACCTCAGCTTTATCAGCTTTGGAGGAAAAGAAGAAGAGGGATGTAGGATTTGTTCAAAACAAATGATCCTCAAATTAATGGCCCCCTATATTAAGAAGTCAAGTATGTGTCTACAGAGATAGCTGTATGTGAAAATGCAGGGGGAAAAAAACCATGTAGCCAAAACTAAGACATACTCTTCTGTGGAAAACAATACTTTCAGCAGATTTGGCCTCCTAGTCACTATTAAGATGATAAAGTGGCTTAAGCAGAGGGACACAATGAAGTCTAGAAGGAGCAAAAAGGAAATTGGAAGCAGGATATCATAGCCCCTTATAAAGGCATCATCGTTTCATCTGTGGTAACGAGACCTGGCCCATCCGCACCTGAGTTACCCCAGACTCCCCTTGAATGCTTCTAATTACAGGGGATAGCCAACGTTCTGTTTGCGGTCGGAAGAGGGATGAAGGCATTCTGACCTCCTCACCTGACTATGGCAAGAAAAGAACACTCTTGGTTCTCATAATTTTATTCTTGTCACAGAATGTAGAGAAAATTACCTCAGAATCATGCCCTGGGCCACCTAAGGGCCATAAATTCAGAATAGGAGATGATTCCGGAAGGCAATGAATTCTTTCTCTATTAATTCGTATCCCTTAAGACAATCCACAATGAAATGGTTGTTAGCAGCAAGCTGAGTAGTTCCAGAAAGTGGCATGGATGGAAATAAAGGGTTCCCTCTTTGGTTTAAGTCAACTATAAACAGCTGAGGAAGAAATCGTTAGAATAAAAGTGCCAATAGGAACATCAAAAAAAAAAAAAAGGAAAAGGAAAAAGGGAAGAAGAAAGAAAGAAATTTGAGAATTATATTACACAGCCATTTAAAAAAATAACCTTAAAGGACCCATCAAACCTAACTACGATAAAATCAGAAGCCTTGTTCATAGCCTTCAGTTAAAATCGCAGCGTTTTATAATTACTGTACAGTGCAGTGACCCAATTTTCACAAACTATCTGAATGTTGCTTTTAAAGGCAACAGTGTCAGAAAGAAATGAATTTGGCATAAATCAGTTAAGATTTCTTGCACCATTTCTATAGCAACTAGAAGCAAAAGAGTTATAAGGTTTGGTGACAGGAGATTCTGGGTAAGAAAAAGCGAACCACTTCAGGTTGTTTATCAAATTCAGTAAAATAATAAAAGCTGTTCATCTTATTGGGCTCCCTAAATGAGATTTTTTAAGCCTTTCACAGTTTTTATCAACATTATCTGAGCAATGAGTTCCCCAACTAGGCACCCTTAAATATCTCAGAATGCTCAGAGGGAATGATGGGGCCCTCAAGCTATGTCAAAAAGCCTAATGCAAATAGTACATTTATCTGTGAATTCTGAACCCATGTGATTCAGTATCTGCATGGAAACACATTAAAAAAAAGAGCTTAGTACTAAAAAGTAATTAAAAAGAGTTTAGGTTTTTTCCAAAACACTTGCAATGACACAAACCCATTGGCATCTCTTACGTCAACCTTTCTCTCCTCTCCAGATTTTTCTGCCCTTCACTATCCCAGAGCCTTTCCCTCACGAAACCCCCCTCACATTTTTCCTCCACTGGCTGCCCTAGCGAGTCTTTCTCCTTCTCTCTCACTCTCTTCTCCCTCCTGGTTTCTCCCCTTATGTGTTTATTATGGACCTCTCTCCAACTTCTCTCCTAACTCTTCATCCCACTTTTTCTTCTTGCCCTGTCTGGTTGTCCGTGTTCCCATTACTACCTCATAGGATTGTGGGAAGGACCAATCTGCTAAGCAGAGTGCAAACAAGGATGGCCGCAACAGCCTTTCATTTATTGAGTAGACGTATATACGTTGATAGTCTGGGCATTGCACATAGCAGGATCTTCCTTCAGGTGGAATCTTATTGCTAACTCAGGGCTGGGGAGCTTAGCCCTTCCTGGGGTGACTTTCTCCTTAACCATTCCTCCCTTAATGTTGGCCTTATTCTATCTTGGGGGAATTTCTATGGTTCTACCTCACATAGTTCAACAAACATTGTATAGCTATTATTTTCCTGACCACCGATTTGATACTGTTCCAGTGATTAACTTTTCAGATGTATGTTCTATATTTTTGCAACCAGACTGCATACCCTTTAGAGATGGGAGACAAGGATTCAAGAGTCCTTCCATAGCACATTACTTGATACTAGGCAATCAGACATCATTTTTGAAGTACCATAGAGTTAATGATGTCAAAGATCATGGTGCCTCATTTTTCCAGCAAATGTATTGTTCCTAACAGGATGTTTCCTGAAGTATATGCCAAATAGGGGCAACGGTACTATAAAATATTCTACAATTAAAGTATTCTCTGCAGATAGTTGGGAAAGGCTCAAATTGTATATGCCTATTTGGAAATTCATGATACATGTTAGCCCATTGTTTAACTTGTTGAACTCAATGTGTTGCAGACTTACTCAGTCACAAATCCCCCTTCCTCTCTCGAAACATTCTTCCACATCACGGCATGGATGTGGACCTTCCTTTGGTAAACTCTGGTCTAGGACGGCGTAGTAAGCCAGGAGATGTGTCTCAAATAAAATTCTTTTTTGTGGCTTTTCCGATTCCCACTCTATCTTTTCTTCTTAACAAAAATTAACTCTTTAATCAAGTATGAAGAGGAACCATGGAAGCATGAAGGGTAAAAAAACACTACTTTAGAATTTTCCTTTTGTACCATCTGCAGTGTGTTTAATCCTGGCAGCCTTTGTTTGGTCCATTTTCCCCTTGTGCAGGTCAGGCTTGAAGTGATACATGCTTTCTGTTTTCTCTGGACACCAATCAGAGAAAGTTTCTTTCAACATCTGGTACTGCTTAAAAGCTAAGGAAAAAAAAAAAAGGTGGGGTGGGGGAAGCACTTCATGAAAAAGCTATTAGTAGGTAGGGAAATGAAGGCTTGGTGTTCTCACAAAGGAGGGAACACTTAAGGGAAATTGAAAAGAAACAAACAAACTGGAAATTTGAATGCAGCTGTTATTTCTTTCCATTAACAGTTTATTATCTGTGGTGCATATAAAATGGCCCACGACAAAATACTGTTCCTTCCTCAAAAGCTCTCAGACATGCATGCAAAAAGGACAGCCCTGGGGAGAAAATCTAAATGCTGCATTGAATTATGTTTAATGGGTCATGGCCAGCTGCTAAGAGGACATTTCCTAAGAAGGTAAATAATCACTCATTCAAGAGAAGTCCCACAAAGTAGGGAGAGAGGTGAGGAATAGGCAGGCAGCAGTGATCACAGGCAAATGTCCTGCTCTGAGAGATATCTCATTCCCGGACAAAGCTGCTGAGATACAGGTGAGCACTCAAGGGAAGGCCTTGTATTTTACTGAGGCCATGCAAGAGAAGAAGCTCTTACATTTTACAGCAGCATGGATGGACCTAGAGAAAATTATGCTAAGTGAAGTAACCCAGGCAGAGAAAGAAAAATGCCACATGATCTCACATGTGAAATCTGATGGGCACAATAAACCTATGAACAAGATAGTAACAGAAGCTTAGATACGTAGAACAGGCTGACAGTTGCCAGAAAGGAGGGGGGCGGGCAGATGAAAGATGGTGAAGGGATTAAGTAAAGCACATTAATGCACAACCCATGGACCCGGACAATGATGTGGGGATTGCCTTGGGGTGGGGTTAGCATGGGACTGGGTGAGGGAGGGGAAGGGGGGGAACTGAAACAGTTTAAACAATTAAATGATTGAATGAATAAATAAATACCAAAAAATAAAAAAGAGGGAGATTCAAAATAACATAATATTCACTCAACTGGGGAACTTTTCTTTTTTTGACTCTTATTATAGGTCAAGGAACAAACAGAAAGATTGAAGATGGCATGGTCTCTATCCTCTAGGAGTTTAAATTCTAAGAGAAAAAAGGCATGTTCACAGATAACTCTAATACCAAGTGGGATGTGATGAATACTGCAAGACAGTTAAAAATTGCTCTGAAAGTTCAGTAGCGGTTCCTTTTAAAAATTGTTCCTTTTGCACTGTATTTTCTAAAATTTATGTGCAAAGCACTGTTTGGGATAGAGGTAAATAAAATGATTGCTGCCCTCTATTGGCTTGCAGATCCCACTGGTACTCAGCCACTCACCTTTAAAAGGGTTTCACAGGCCTGACTGGTGTGGCTCAGTGGGTTGGGCACCGATTCAGTTCCCGGTCAGGGCACATGCCTAGGTTTCCTGCTAGGAGTATATGGGAGGCAACCAATTGATTTTTCTCTCCCTTTCTTTCTCCCTCCCTTCCTTTGTCTCTAAAAATAAATGAATAAAATCTTTAAAAAATAAAAAATTATAAAATGAAATGAAGGGGTTCACAGAACATGGTCCGAAAGGCATTTCTGGCCCATCGATTGCTGTGAAAATAACATTTTTGGGACAGAGGCACACCCATTTCCTTACATGCGTCTGCGGTAGTTGCAATGGAGATAATATAGCATGTGAAACCTAAAATATTTACCATATGGCCCTTTATAACCAGAGTTTGCTGATCCCTGTACTAGAAGACAGTAGCGTAAGTCATGTCATAAGGAATCTCTTCCTTATGCTATTCATGTACTAAATAATCCCATCAGAGACACAAGGCGATTGATCTTATTTCAGTATGATGCTGGGAAGTACATCTATACCTACAGGGTCATAGAGATTGGAAGCTCCTTAGGATGTGAACAATTCCAATGCCTTATTATCCAGATAATACTTCATAATCTAAGTTCCATGCTGATTCTTTCTTCACCATTGTTCCGTTGCCAGGTGCTAAATAAATTGTTCTGGCATTAGACCTGGAACGATCTGTAAACTAGTCCAGAATGCCGATGTGAGGACCGTAATTCAGGGTGCCTCCTTCCTTTTGATGCTTCTTCTTCTTTTCTAGCAGTTTCTCCCCCAGATCATTGTAATAGCTACTTGTCTTGTCTTCCAGACTATATTCTTCCCTGCAAGCCGCTGTTGCTACCAAAAAAATTTCTCTAAAGCTCTGCTCAAAAATCTCAAGTGGTTTACAATTACTGAGATTCTACCTAATTTTCAAGACTTAGCTTAACTATTCCTCCTCTTTGAAGACTTCCGAAATCTCTTACCTACCTCAAGAATGAAATGTACCCTGCTGTGTGTCCATAATTTTTCTTTGTTGGAGAGAAAAATGTGTTACAGTAGAAAACTTCATGCACGCTTTAGAGTGCATTCTTCTGATTTCTCTGATTTTTAACCTTCCACAGTCTTTAAGCTGCTTTACAACTCGGTTAAGTTGTAGGTAACTGATAGCAATGCAAAATAACTCTTGTACATAAATTCAGATGTGCAAAAAATTCTGTCAGGTGAAGTTTCAGTTAAATCTCCTCCCCGCTATGGAAGAAGCTAGTTTTGTCTCAATTTGCATGTGTATTATAATGCATGCTTTCATTTTACATCTGAATGAGAAACATGACTTGAGTTCTTTAAAAATTACCCATGAACACATTTCTTTAATGTTTATTGTACAACTTCTACATGCCAAGCTTTGTGCAAGGAAGTGGGCAATGATGATCATAATAGTTATGGCCTCTGACTTCAAGGAATTTATTATGTCTGGTTGGGGAGAGAGATATATTTTTTTTAATCACAGATTCATAAAGGAAAACTATGAGTTGTTCAAAGAGAAATCAGTCTAGAGTGGCAGGGGGCAGTGAAGAGGTTGAAGAAATGCCCATCAGAAAGTAACATCCCAGCTGAGACCTGCAAATTCAGATGGAGGGAAGATACAGAGGCAAGGAGGAGCAGGGTGAAGGCAAAGGGGGTCTCTAGATACCAGAGTAGGCAGGGCCTAGTGGCCCATTGTGAGTAGTTTTGGGTTTCATTTTAAGTTCAACAGGAGGACACTGGAAGGTTTTACAAACATCTTTCTACTGGCTAGAGAATGGATTAGAATAAAGGTCAGAATGGAAGTAGGCACCTTGAAGAAAACATTGTATAGGAAGTCTCATAGTATCTCACTTACCTCAGTCTACCTTCGAAAATAATGGTGAGCACCAGGGTTAACTCCCCTAAACTGAGGACAAGAATGCTGTGTTATTTATCTTTGAATCTATCTGTTTCCTTGTATACATAGAAGGCCCTAGATAAATGCTTGTTGAGTTGAACATCAGTCAGTATTTTATTAGTAACCATAGACTGACTATACATTAGCTAACAATAGCTAACATTTCCTGAGTGATCATTATGAGGCAGACTATGTACCGAGAGCTTTGTGGGGGATTATATCATTTAAAATTCATAACAATTCTATCAGGCAGGTTCAATAATTGTTTTCATTTAAGAGATAAGACAACTGAGACTTAGAGAGGTAAAGTAACTTGCTTAAGGTAATGAAGTCTGTAAGTGGGATAAAGAGAGTTTTGCCCAGCTCTAGAACCTGAGCTCTTAATCAGAAACATACTATTACTCCCATTCAAGTATTTGAATAGCAACTTGACCAAAACAGATGCTGGTTCATTATTCCCGCCTTCTTTTTAACCATTCCGATTTACAATTTGACACTTCTTTTTCCAGATTGCATTCAAGCTCTATGTCAACATTTTGGAAATCACAATGTCCTTCAAACATTGCCATTTATACTTTCTCATATGCCTTCAAAGAAGTCCGCTATTAGAATTTAGCACAAAATCTGTGTTGCATTGGAAATTTATGTTGTCTCCCAAAAATTTTACGCCTAACAACATCACGTATATTGTTTGACAGCAAGAGCCAAGCCATGAAAAAATGGACCCATTCATTGCAGCTCCAATGGAAACATAGATAAAAGAGTAGATAGATGCCAAATAAAAAGGAGCCCATCTCAAAAGGGAAAGAAACGTTCTGCTCCAAATTCTGTCAGGGACATCAAACAATATAGGAAGAGAGGAAAAAAAAAATCTAATTGACTATTTGACTTCATTACATGCATATGTCTTCATTGTATTCATCTAATCAGACAATTACAAGTGACAGGATATAATGGTACTGAACTCCCTCCACGTGAATAAAAAGCAATTTTGGATTATCTTGCTATATTGACTTCTTGTCACAAAGAGTCCAGTTTCTTTCTCTTGCATGTAGCTGGGGAAAATTGTAATTGCTTTAACTGGTTTTGATTGACCAGCTGCTTTAACAGGACCATAAATACAGATGTCAGGACAGCAAACACTAAATGTTTATTTCTGTGATCCTTCTCTACCTATTGACAATTTGACCCATGAACCCGCCAGCAGGTAATCTCATAGATCATTTTCTCAATAGGAGATTCTTGCAGTTGGGCAGGTTTGTCAATATCCCCAGCACAGGGTTTTGATCAAGGACTGCTTTGTAATTGTCTGGAAGATACATTAAACACCTCACTTTCCCCAGTGTTCTAAAGACAGAACAGTCACTTCAAGTGTAAATTGCTCACACTAAGATTTCTCTGTGTGGCTATTTTAAAAAGCATGTTTCAGAGCCTTGCTGCTTAGAAAATTTACAGTCATATAAACATGAGTTCTTCTCATATGAATCTCTGAAGGTATTCCCTTGCTCATCAAATCAGGGTTTAAAAAAAAAAACAAAAAAAAAACCTAGTTGACAAGTCTTCATTTTTAAATTTAAAGAATACAACTGCTTGTCAGTCTAACAAGCTAACTCTTGCCTTAGAAATGTCTTTAGTAGTTCACAAGTTTGTTTTCTGACAGAACTATACATTAATTGCTAAGCACTGAGCATACAAAACAGATACTTGAGAAAAATCATCTGGATGATTCACATCTTTGTCTCTCTTTCTTTTGTCAAAAATATTTAGTAAAGGGTGTTAAAATTTTGCTGAAAAATGTGCGGATCCTCAAATGTTAGTGTGAGACCAATAGTTGAAAGAGAAATGAACGTAGCCAGGCAGTAGAGGCAAAGACAAAATGTGGGACCCTGAGGGCAGATGAGACACTGAGGGTCAGGCCCTGGTCCTCCCCTTCGATCACACCACCTCTTCACGTCCTTCTCTTGCCAAGAATTTTTTTCAATGTTCCTTGCTGATGTCACTGTTGCCAAATCTCTTTCTGTCAGATAGGCAGGAAAACGAACTAGAGAACATCTGTTCTGATTTGTTTCTCCTTGAGTGTGAATTAGCAGATGGGAGAATGATAGGATATTTTAAATTACCGATGTTGTGAAATTTCAAACACGTTAGTGGGGCCTATGGTTGGGAGGCTGGATGGGAGCAAAGGTTACTGCTTTGGTGTAAGAAAAAGTTTATAAATTCTATTCCTAGCCTTATTGAGATGCTAATACAGCTGGGCTAGGTTATCTATCATAGGTCATAGTAAGAAATAGGCCTAACATGTGATGAGGTAAGCATTGTAGAGGGAAGAATTTGAAGATTTCTTTGAACTTGAGCACAGCCACCCAGTTGTATTGGAAATTGCTGAACTCTGCTACCTGAGAAGAGATCTGTGACTTCACTGTCCAGATGATAGTCATTTTCTCTCTAGCTAGTTTTTGTGCCAAAAATAAAAAATTCAATGAGAGTCTTTCTGTAGCACTAAGCTCAGGCGCCTTTAGGCTATAGTAGTCTTAAAATAAGGTCAGTTTTAGTATTTATTGGCAAAGAAAGCTATTAGAAATTATAAAAATCTCTATATATGTCAGTTAAAATAAGATTCCCACTTGAGAGAAACCCAGAGCATAAAGAACAAATAGACATGCAAAAGACTAAAGATTTAACAGGGGAGGGATCAGGGAGTTAAATGACTCTTGACCACTCTTTTTAGTCTACTGATATTAAAAATTTCAAATTAAAGAGAAAATGAGCCAAAGTCAGTTTCTCTATATATTTTAGCTTTTTGCTCTGGGAACTGATAAAACAGCTTTTCAAAACACAGGTGGAAGTGTGAATCTGAGAGCTAATGAATACTGGAAATGTTCCCCAAAATTCACAGTTTGAGAACAAGTTGTCATGAATTAATTTTGTCTCAGCTCCCTGTTCAAGCGGATTATAAAAATAGACATAAATTTCCAGCTTCCCATGGGCAATCTTAGCTGGGCTTTGGGATTCAGTCTGAAATGGGGGTCACAATGTTTACTATGGTTAGTGGCAGGCAACACATTCGACATTGAAACATCCATTTTCCATTTAGCCCACCTAGATCTCGCATGAATATTGGGGAAAACTATGACCAAAGACCTAATCATAGTTGCACAGGAACCAAAAACTTACCACACGTTCCCTTTCCAAGCCCTTCCACAGAGGGGCAGGTCTGCATAGTGGTGAGAGAGCTTGGGTTTTATAGAGAGAAAAATCTGGATTGGAGTCTCAGTTCTTCTACTTACCAACTATGTGATATTGGGCAAGTCACCTCGCACTCCCAGTCTCAGTTTCCTCAGTTCTAAAAATGGAAACAATGATATATGTACCTTGCAGAGTTGTGAGGGTAAAATAACATAATAGGAAGGGATTCACCCACTGTTTGGCGCACGTTAAGTACTCAGTAAAAATTAGCGGCTGCCATTATGCCACAGTTTTGACTAATGATGTGGTAGACCTTGGGGATTTATTGCATTTTCTTTTTGACTCATTAACAATCTCAAATGCCATAAAGTGAGTGTACAGGTGGGACATGTCTCTAACATGTGAATAGTAGAAGAACAATAGATGTGCTTGGTATTTCTGAAGCTCTTGCACATATTACCGGCCTTGTTCCCTGCGGTATCTTTGTGACACAAGGTGGTGACTCTCATCCCCATTCTGCAGGCAGGTCAGTCGTGATTCAGAGGCATTAAGAAACTCGACCTGTCGTGTTGAATGCGGTAGACCCAGGTACGTGTGCAGCTGCTTTTACTTTCATGTGTTATAGAACAAGCAAAAGAAATGTGATTGTCTCGTTCTGGCCCATGGTAGCCTTTGCTCAACCAGTCATCCTGTTCAGGTGCCTGTGTTTTACTCAGGTCTGTGTTAATTCTACCTTGGATTCAGTTGCCTTAAGAAGCTTCTGAACCAAACCTTTTATTTGCTGTTCAGGTATATCCCAGAAAATAAGTCCTCCTGTTCTTTAGTGTAATTGTTTATTACAAAGTCAGTCAAGGCGAAACAATACTGATGGAAGCCCACCTGAGAATAATCTTCCATTCCCTTGTGGTCTAAATATTATTATTAGAGCAAGTGAAATTATCAAAGAGATTCATAAAAACATACTTCTTGGTTGCTTGTGAAATTAGTTGTTTTGAAGGTGTATCAGGCATTATTGTCCTCAGTTTGATTGATTCATGCTATAATAAGAATAGTCTGAGGGAACAAGTGTGTGGTTTTTATATCAGTATGAGGATACTGCCCATTAAATTCATTTCACCAATGAGTGAATGGCTACATTTTGCCAGGGGTGGGGTTCTAGAGATGCAATAGCAAATGAGGCACAGTCCCTACTCTCAGAAGATAAACAGGCAAATGCTACATAAGGTGATACGTGTACCATTTTAAATAAAAGCACTTAACAGTGCCATTGCAAAGTTTTGGAGCCCTCAAAGCTACCATCACTTCTGACACCAGTTATAAGCCGGGGGGTTCCCAAGACCACCTGAGGTTCAGTAATCCACCAGAAGGATTCACAAAACACACTGAAAGCAGTTATACTCTTAATTATGACTTGTTACAACAAAAGATACAGATTATAATCAGCCAAGGGAAGTGCTATATGGGGCAGAGTGCAGAGAATTCCAAAACGGAAGGTTGCAGTTGTCCTCTAGCAACGGAGCAGAGGACCGTGTGAGCGCCTCCCAGCGGTGGTGTGTTATAACACTTGTAGAGTGTTCTTTGTGCTGAGAGAAGCTCCTTTGAGCCTTGGAGTCCAGAGTCCTTACTGGGACTCAGTTACATGGATACGGTGGACCAGCTTTGGGGCTGACCTCAGTTTTCTGCCCCTTTAGGGGTCAAGCTGATACTCTGTGGCCCAAGGCCTCCACCATAAATCACAGTGTTAGAATACACTCTCAGGTTATGTCCTGAGTCCTCCAAATAAATAGACACTCTTCAAGATAGAACGTTCTAAGGAATCAAAGATTACCTCCAGGGAACAAGAACAAAGGCCAGGTTTGGGCAAGGTTAAATCCGTACTACAAAACTCCGACACCAGTGTACAAGGGCAGAGGAGACTTCTTTCGGGGAAAAATGTGTAAATGAAGATCTGCAGGGTGAGAGTTAGCCAAGGTCTCCCAGCCAAAGGGAACTGCAAAAACAAGGGCTCTGAAACTAGAGCAAGCTGAGATTATTTGCCCTGCTTCAGGATGTCTGGAGCAGAAGGTGTGAGAGATGAGCCCAGAGCAGACAATTGGGGACAGACCTTATGTTGCCTCAAAGGCAATGGTATATTGGAGCCAGTTTGTTATGTATTTGAGAGAATTAATTGGTAAATATTCTGGAATTTGGCAAAGTATTGTTTAACACAGTTACTAAAATTCAAATGTATAAACTGATGACTAAGTAAATTATATTTTTAAAAGATAATATTTAAGACTTACCCCTTGCTAATGACCACATTTTACTATTACTTATGGTCTTGAGGTTATTTATATTCATTATATATGTATGGTAGAAATTCTACATGATAGCATACTGCCATATATCTCTTCCCAATCTGCTTTCAGTGATGTCATTTTGGTAGCTTGAATTCAGCCATGGTAGGAGTGTTTACATCACAGTAATTGGCAGGTGCCCTAATAAGGGCTTGTGCTTCCTTCCAAGAGCTGACTGTTAAACATGTACAAGTAGAACACTTCTCAGGAAAATATTTCCCTTAGGAAAAAAGACATTAAAGATGTTAAGCTGGGAAGTGATACCATAAAGTTTGCTCATTGGGAAGATCATTCTGGTTTTGAGTGAAGGATAGATTTACTTAACAAGAGTGGATAAAGGGAGACTATTGGGAAGCCCCGACACTGTCCTTCTTCTAAGGATTCAGGATAAACCTGTCTCTAGTCCCCATACCAAGGACAACTGTGCCTCACCAGAATACTTGTCTTTTCATTGCACACTGCAAATTTCACAGCTAATCATTTTTCCTTCCCACTTAGAAGTATGAAACCAAATTTGTGATCTACCTCTAATGATTTTTATTTGACCTATTTAATGCCCTTACCCCTTTTATTTCCCACCTTTATTTTTCTCTTTGATACAATGTTCTCATTTTTAAAAATTTCCAAATGTATTTTCTGCATCCTAAAACAAGACAGGCAATAATTAAATAGATAAATATCTAAAAGGTAGCCTAAGACCTTCATGTCTCACATTGATTAAAAATATTAACGAGTACCCACACATTTTTGTTGCTGTTGAATGACTTTCACCGGTTTTAGCTTGGGACTGAGGTTTCTTCAGAAAGGGGTGGCCAAAAGCAGGTTTGTTGTGAGTATGAGAAGCACAGTTTATCCTTTTGAGTTAATAAAGCTATTATACTAATCATAGCCTGCGTATCTTTTTGTATACAAACAACTGTAAACCTACTTTTTCCTACCCCTATGTAATAAGGGAAGAGGCAGGGTAATGGTATACTCTTCATTAAATCTGAAAGGGCTTCATGGAAAAAAGGAACCACATAGAAGGGTCTTGAAGGAAGAGAGAGCTGGTGGGAGCCAAATACCTGGGATGGCGTTTGGCACATGGACCTGCCCTGAGGATGCTCGCCATCCCCTGCACAGCAAGTGCAATGCACATGTTCAGATCATTACAGATCTCATTCTGCTCCGATAGGAGCCTGTCGGTCTTCAGAGTTTCATGGAGGGATTTTTTGAGTTTACAACATGCATCCTTAGGGGTCACCCTGGGAAGGAAATACATGGCTCTGCTTTATTCCATGACACCATTTCACACTTATTCTTTTATTCAATCTAATAATCACAACAATCCCAGGTGGATATTTTTTTTCCTTGCTTTAAAATGGAGGAAATGAGGATTTGGAGTGCTTAAGGAAATTATCTTGGTGGTAGAGACAGGATTTGGGTTCACACGATCTGCCTCCAGCCCAGCCTACTTCCTTCCCTCAATAAATCCCCTGCACAGAGTTCTGGTTCACCTTTGACCCACTCAGAAGGCAAGTGAGGAGTGGGAGAGCGGTGATTACCTGCTAGGTGAAAGGACTGCACATTTCAAAGCAATACATGTGAGACACTGACAAATATGGGTAAAAGAACCCGTCATACCGACTTGTATCTTGAAGAAATTTTCATAACTTTTTCCTTTATCTTCATTATCATTTGTTCCTGACCAACTGAAATAATTATATTAATAATTAAGATAATGATATCAAGTAGCATTTATTTAGTGTTTAGTATGTGCCTGAATTGTGCTGAGGGCTTTACTTGAATTGCTAATTAACCCTCACCCCAACCCTGTGACTATGATGTAGGTATTATTATTATTTCCATTTTATGGCTGAAGAGACTGACCCTCAGCAAGCAAGGCAGGGAACTTGTACCAGATAGTGCGGTCAGTAAGTGCTGAAGTTGTAGACCCCAAATTTCCGTTATGTGTCTAGGCATTGGGATGACTATGGATTTAAATGTTCTTGAATTCTCTTTAAAATGAAGAGTATTTATATACATATATATTTATTTATATATAAATACTCTTCATTGTATACATACATAGTATACTATATAGAGTATATATAAAACACTCTTCATGGTATACATATATCATGTATATATATACTATACATGTATATATAATATATATAATCTTCCATATACAGGGCATTCAGATAGAAATTACAGCTCAATCTTATCACTCTTGAGAGAATTATTCCAGGCATTAGAAGCGTTGAATTTCAGACAGAGGCTGTGACCCCTCTCACCTTGCCTCCAGAGGTGAACTGAAGTGTTGGATACAGTGTTGAAAACGACCTGTGTGTGTGTGCACGCACGTGTGTGTCGTCCGGGAGCGGGGGTGGAAGGTGGGCTGGAGAAGGAGAGAGAAGATTAGAGAGGATAGGGGCCCAGACAAGACCGATGCATTCGGTTTGCAACACAGGACTCGTGGAACAGACTCGATCTTTTGTCTTAGTTTCGACTGTTGTAAAGGGTTTCACTTGCATCCTATAAATCAGCCATTTCTATGAAACTTAATTTCTTTCTGTGTCCCCCACTCCCAACTGTAACTAGAATAAGCACACACAGAAAAGATATGGGTAGTCACATGCTTCACATATATCGATTGAATTTCTATACAAATGGTGGGCAACTGAAACATTCCATCTGTCCTTGTGGTGCTGTCTGGGCAGCCTGCAATCCAGCAATGACCTCGGAGCTGGTGTCTGGAGACGCAGGCATTCTGAGCCTGCTTCAGTGTGGTCCAAAAGATAAAGCCATTGATCCCCTCTGATTTTCCCTAAACAATGACCCTTAGCATAGTTATTCTCCTTGTTGCACACTGCTTTTGATATATAGTATAGTACCTTCTTAGATAAAGAACAGTGACACTTTGGTTCTGTGCTATATCAGCTAATGCAGGGTTTCATTTGAGGTGTATTTTCTTTTTTTGTTTGTTTGTTTTTTTAAACATTTTAATTTTTTTTAAGATTTTTATTTTGTTATTTATTTTTAGAGAGAGGGGAAGGGAGGGAGAAAGAGAGGGAGAGAAACAGCAGTGTATGGTTGCCTCTCACATGGTCCCCACTGGGGACCTGGCCAGCAACCCAGACATGTGCCCTGACTGGGAATCGAACTGGGACCCTTTGGTTCCCAGCCCGCGCTCAATCCACTGAGCTACACCAGCCAGGATTCATTTGAGGTATATTTTGAATAAAGAGATTTGCCATCCTGGGGTGTAACTGTGGGGATTAAAGGCAAAAGGTATTATTAGAAACTCAAGCTTCCCTGATATTATGATATCTATTTACTAAGGTCCTGAAATATTGAACACTTTTCCCATTGTGGTATACTTTGTGGCCAGGTGACTTTAAAAAATAAACAAAACCAAATAAACAAGCCTCCCCACAGGAGAAACTCAATTCACTCCATTCATAATCTAAACGTCTGCACTCTGAGACAGCTGGGAGAGTGCCATCCTCACTTTCTGAACCCAGCCAGCAGCTCTAAGCAGGCCTCCAGCATGAATCCCCTGGACTTTGGCAACCACCGTCTCCCTGCTCTGTGCCCTTTTCACTTCTTTCCCATCTCCTCTCTAGACCTCCCTGCACTGCGCTCTCTGTGATCTCTTTGAAATGCATATTTGACCTGTCTTTTCCCTCTCTTTAAACCCTTTAATTATTCAGTTACCTGAAATACAAAGTCTCACCTTCTCAGCATAGCACATAAGACCTTCCATGATGTGATCTTTGCCCTTTCCATGACTTTTCTCCAGTGGTCCTTAGTCTAGTTCTTATAGCTAACCTGCTCGCTATATATAGTAAGTCCATTTTTGCAGCAGCCCTGTGAGGGTAGGGTCATAATTCCCATTTTATAAATGAGGATACTGGACTTCTGAAGAACTAAATAAGTTGTTCTTAGATGTCACTGGGATTCAACACTTACTGGCACTAACATTTTTTAACCTCTTTCTTACACTGCCTAATAGTTCTGTCCTTTGAAACTGTATAACTTAACTAACAAATCCCATGTTCTTCTGTCATGTTTTTGGTTGGTTCTTAGGAAACAATAGGAGCATCTCACAGAGTCCTAGAACCAGGAAGGGGAATAGCACCAAAACTCAGGGAGCGACTGCAGTCCAGCGTGGATGCAGAATCGTGTATGGTGGATGCACAGACACAAACACAATGGTTACGTCTACACACAGCAAGTTATTTCATTTTCCAGAGTCTTGGTTTCCTCGTGTGTAATGTGGGCAGAAGAAAGAATACCTTCCTCACACGGTTGTTTTAAGTATTGTGAGTATATATACCTATATAAAATCACATTGCAGAACATAAAACAAGTAGTTTTATTTTACCAACAAGTAAGAAATGGTAGAAATGCAGCTATTTACGTGTTTTTGTTCCATCTTGTTTTATAAATAAAATAAATGAGTTCTAAGGCCTCAAAATAATATGCTTACGAATGCTTCTGTGCTTGGTATCGTAGCTCTGGGTGCATTAGAAAAATGGTCGACTTCCGTAACAAAACATCCTTTACTTAACTTCGCTTCTTTGTGAGCGCTCACAAAACGCAGCCGTCGGGCGGCAGGGCCAACTGGAGAGGCACCGGGTTCTAATGTCACGGCTCCCACTAAACCATCAGCTGTCCGAGCTCTGAAAAACGGTATAACTTCTCCATGCCTGGACTTCCTCAGCTAACGTCTGGCCTGTATCACAGTGTTATTATAACCAGTAAAAATCATAGCCGGGGAAGTGCTCTGAGAAGAGAGTTTAAATCTTATAAACTCAATTTGTGCCGACAATATGCACAGCAGAAACCATGCTACTGAGATAATTCACTCAGATTGACTGCCTGTTTGTAGAGACCATGATGGGAGAAGTTCAGAGGAAAAAGCTGATTTCTGTGAGAAACCTAGCTGCCTTCCTTTGGGATAAAGCCATACATATCACCTTATTGCTTTTTAAATTACATTTTATTGATTATGCTGTTACAGTTGTCCTGATTTTTTCCCCTTTGCTCCCCTCCATCCAGTATCCCCCACTCCCTCAGGCAACCCCCCACCATTGTTCACGTCCACGGGTCGTGCATATAAGTTCTTTGGCTACTCCATGTCCTGTACTGTACTTTACATCCCCATGGCTATTTTGTAGCTACCTATTTGTACTTCTTAATCCACTCACTTTTTCACCCATTCCTCCACACCCTGCTTCCATCTGACAGCCATCAAAATGTTCTCCATATGCTTGACTTTGTCTCTGTTCTACTTGTTTGCTTAGTTTGATTTTTAGATTCAATTGATAGATATGTATTTTTTGCCATTTTATTGTTCATAGTTTTGATCTTCTTTTTTTTAAATAAGTCCCTTTAACATAATGATGGTTTGGTGATGAGAACTCCTTTAGTTTTTTCTTGTCTGGAAAGCTCTTTATCCGCCCTTCAATTCTAAATGATATCTTTGCTGGGTAGAGCAATCTTGGCTGTAAGTCCTTGCTTTTCAGGACTTTGAATATTTTTTGCCAATCCTTTCTAGCCTGCAAAATTCCTTTTGCGGAGTCAGCTGACACTCTTTTGGGAACTCCCCTGTAGGTAACTAACTTATTTTCTCCTGCTGCTTTTAAGATTGTTTATCTTTAACCTTTGGCGTTTTAGTTATGATGTGTCTTGGAGCAGGCCTCTTTGCATCCATCCTGTTTGGGACTCTCTATGCTTCCTGGACTTGCTCATCTATTTCCTTCACCAACTTAGGGAAATTTTCTTTCATTGTTTTTCCAAATAAATTTCTAGTTTCTTGCTCTTTCTCTTCTTCTGGCACCCCTATGATGTGAATGTTGGACCTCATGAAGTTGTCCCAGAGGCTGCCTCTACTATCTTCATTTTTTTTGGATTTTTTTCTTCTTGTTGTTCTGATTGGTTGTTTTTTGCTTCCTGATGTTCCAAATCTTTTATTTTATTTTTGGCTTCATCCACTCTACTGTTATTTCCTTGTAATTTGTTCTTTATTTCAATTAGAGTATCCTTCATTTCAGACTGGGTCTTTTTTATACTGCTGAGCTCTTTAAGTTCCTCAAGCATCCTTATACCCAATGTTTTGAACTTTGCCTCTGATAGATTGCTTATCTCCATTTCATTTAGTTCTTTTTCAGTTTTGATCTGTTCTTTCATTTGGGCCATGTTTCTTTGTCTCTTCATTTTGGCAGCCTCCCTGCTTGTGTGTTTGTTTCTATGTATTAGGTAGATTTACTTTGATTCTGTGTCTTGGTAGTGTGGCTTAATGTAGTAGGTGTCCTATAGGGTCCAGTGGCACAGTCTCGCCTATCACCCAAGCTGGCTACTCGAGGTACACTCTTTGTGTGGGCTGAGTACACCCTCCTCTCGTAGTTGAGCCTTGGTTGCTGTTGGCAGATCAATGGGAGGGATTTACCCATGCTAGTCAGCTGCAAGGATTGGCTGTGATCATTGACCACCAACCTCCATAGTCTGTGGTGGATCAGCTGTGCAGTGGCAGGGTGGTGATGCTCCAATGTGGTCTGTAGCTGTCCACTGGGTGTGCTGGCCCTGGGGTTTCCCCAGTGGTGCAGGCCAAGGTAAGCACCAACCTGTGTTTTGCCCAGGGCCACCCTGCCTGAGCTATAAAGCAATCCAAGATGGCTGCTACCTGTGCTGGGCTTGGAGATTCCCAGGCAAAGCCAAGCTGTGAATCTAAGCTGGCTGCTGCTAGAGCCAGGCCTGGGGCACACTGAGGTCAGCTGTTGCTTTTTGGATAGGATTTAGGAAGTTGTGAAGCATGCACCCTTACTGGAATTAATTCAGTTCTCCCAGTGATGAGAGTGGAAACAATTTTATCAGGATCCCTGAATGTAATTTTACAAATGTAAATAGAGTTAGTCAACTAGTTGTTGCTTAATTGCTTGGATTTGTACTTTTTCAGGAATACGTACTCCTAGATCTAAATTTCCTCTTCTGTGCATTAACCACACATCCTCCCTTCATCACTCCTCAAGGGGGAGCATTTCATCATGGACACGCCCGGCTGCCACACTGGTGGAGCCTCCAACAGAGGCGTGAGGGGGGTCACAGTTCTCATCCTATTTGCTGCTCTTTTATCACATTCCTGTTCGAAAATGTAAAGTTAATCTGGGCTGTGTCTCTTCACGAGACATTTGTTATCATTGTCACCATCATCATTCTTATAAATAATAACACTAATAATTAACAATAAGAACTACTCTCCAAACCTGGGGTGAAATATGGTCACATTTAGTTTTCAACTAAATCCTGTTTGAGTTCTGTATGTCAGAATAGCATGAAGTTTTGCATCTCCTTCTTTGAGGTCTCCATCTCTTGAAGTTTCCAAGAACCACCAATTAGATTCTAGAAGCCTGAAAGAATGTGAAAGTCATTTAGACTTTCACATGGAGGAGGATGCTTTTATCATTGCCAATTACTGCTGTATGGGGTTGCTGTTGACAGCTGGTCCTGAGTAGTCTGGTAAGTAGTGCTGGAGGCTGAGGAACCATGTACCTGCTCCTTTGAGGGAGCTGAGCCTACTTTCTCAGTGCCTCATTTTCCAAGAGCTCCCCTTGCTTCACTGAGGCCCCCATGGTTACAGTTCTTGGTTCTCAGCAATTCCATTCTGTCTAACGGTAGCTCCTAAGACTCTATGTAGCTGAACCCTTGCATCCATTTAGGTTTCAGTTTTCTTTCCCTGCTAAGAGTCAGATTTCTGTTTTCAACAGTCATAACATGGAAAGATTCCACCACATTGCCTTTTTACAACCATGAAGCTAGCAGCCTCTTCTCTTAAGGGTGGCGATGCTAAATGCCCCCAAAGGACTCAGCCAGCTAGGAGTAGCCAAAGAAGCAGTCTCCTTCCCCTAACATTGTCACTACTTTTCACTCTTCTAATGACATTAACCCTGAGAGTCTCCAGGGCAATGCTATGCCCCTCTACATTTGGGAGAAGGAAGTATCACTAACACCTCAGAATAACATCTGTTATTCTGAGGACCATCTAGGTAGTTTATGGCACTGCTCTTGCTAGAGAAAAGAAAAGAAAAGACAGAAACATAGTATCATTACATTATATGCACCTTGGCACTTAACAATAAAAACATATTAAATGTACCAAGTCCTTATTCTTTGCCACTGTGTTAAGCACTCTATAGGTGTACTCTTTGTTAATAGTGAGGACAGAGCCAGGGTCCAATCTCAGAGCCAATTAATCCCTCGATTCAGCAGCTGCTATCCTCTGGGTAGGTGTAGCCCTGTTGCTCATGGCTGGGTGGGCAGAGGGCAGGCTGGGTTTTAGCCTCTTGAGGCTTCTCTGTCAGTGCCTTTGAGTAGAGTCCAAACTGCATAACCCCCTGCTTGAACCTGTCAAAAGAGCGCCCCTGCCCGACCCCCTGCTTGAACCTGTCAAAAGAGCGCTGTACTTAAGTGCAAGAGCCTGGTGACTACACAACTTGAGTGTGAATGCCGGGTGCTCCACGACTAATTATATAACCTTTGGTGAGTTACTTTATTTTATTTGATCTTGGCTTCTCCATCAGTTAAATGGGAATAACACCTGCCAAATGGAGTTGTTGTGAGGCTAAATGATTTTTATTCATGAGCGCTCAGACCTAGCACATAGTAGATACTTAGTAAATATTGGTTTCTGCAAAATCAGTATTTCAACCCCTAACCTATCAGTGAAGGGCTAGCAGGAAAGGGCTCTGATAGAGAGGAACAATTTTATGGAATGGGCCTTTTAGGGCTGGCTTTGTTGAAGGCCTTAAAAGAGAGGGGTAGATTCACACGTGGTTCCCAGGGGAGGTGAACTGGTGAGCGTCCAGGGTAGAATCCATGTCCAGAAATAATAAATATATGCTCATCCAGGGTACTGTGTTTTTCAGAATTCTGAAGCATGGCAGGTCATGAGCAGAGAAACCAAGGGACCCCGTTGTCTAGAAGTCTTACCCCAAACAACTTCTTCCACAACTAAACAAAGTGCTCTCCTGGGCCAGCAAATCACTACTCCTATTAAAAATCCCCACACTTTGACTGTTAAAGGCAATGGGAGCCCACATAATACTTGGATAGTCCTAAGATCCGTGAAAAAATACAACTCACAAGCAACTGTGAACCCATGCCTCTTGAGGTATGAGGGACCAACCTCAGGAAAATGTAGGTATAATCTTATCTAATTCCCATGACTCAGGAACTGCAGAAGTGTATGATTTTTGTTGTTGTTGTTGTTGTTTTTTGGCTAAAGGTACTTGTTCTCTGAGATGATCCATGAAAGAGAAGGTTATGTATTCATGGAACATCTTGACTCATTTGACTATTTTTCAAATTGCGCATCAACTAGTGATCATGGTTAAGACTTAGAGATCAGAGGAGAGGGAAAGTCAGGGGAGAGAGCCGAGAAAGTGTGCTTTAATGGGGGAAAAGTCAAATGGTTTCCTTTCTTAAGGAAAGAATCCCAGTAAATTCCACTGGCATCTCACTGCTCCTGACTCTGAATATCCAACCACTTTTATTGTCACCAACAATAATATGTGTCTTTAGGGTCTGGCAGACCTCAGAGAAAAGAGTGAAGATTCCAATATAGATTATTCCAAAATAAATGGGTTTTGATGGAATCAGGAAGTTGGGCTTATTACCAGCTTCTTGGATGTGCAATGGTAGAAAAGTCAGCAGGCAAATCAAGACACTAAGGAAGTGATGGCTATCCTTGATTGGCTACTCAAGAGGAAAAGATGAGGGAAACATAACCTCAAATTTCAACCTCATTGCACAGAGGCTTCTGGCTGAGAAATTCAAATTCAAGTTAACCCCCATGTCTCCAGTATGCTAGAAAAGAGAAACACATCCTATTTCTGATGTACGGTGTGCTTTTCATATCACATGGGCTTCATATGTAGTCCATAAACTTTCATTGCCAGGCAATATGAGGCACATTGACAAGAGGTCCCTGTCCCTTTGGTCTGTAGCGGTGGAAATGGTGTTGGACTAGGAGACAGGAGATCTGCATCCTTGTTTATTAGCTGTGTGACCTGTCATAAGTTGCTTCATATCTTAGATCCCTTTATTTCATTGATAAATGGGGAAACTAATATCTGACCTTCTGGACTTACAAGCTAGGTGTGAGAATGAAATCAGGTAGTGTGAATGAAAGCACTTCGAACACAAAGGAAGCAAGCGGTTAACGCAGCACGGACCTCATTGCTGCAGATAAAACTGGCTGTGGGCGCGTGACTCGATTCTGGGCATGCTGCCGAATTTCACAAAGTCAGTCTGCTCCTGAGCACCATTTTTTAACCTCACCTTCACCTAGCAACTCTTTGCAATCTGCCTTTTGACCTCTCCTCTTCCCTGAAATTTCTTGAAATTTACCAGTGACTTCTTAATCACTAAGTTTCGTATTTATTTTTCACTAGTTTTCATTCTCAAACTCTCTGAAGCTATGATGCCACGTCTCCATGAAACTTTCTTTTACTTGGGTGGCTCTGTGATCTTCAGGCTTCCTTCTGATGCCTCTAACCACTTGCCCACTGATTTCTTTGCTTTGTCCCACTCTTAGATATAGGTGTTTTCCGTGTTTCTGTTCTCGCTCCCTTTCATTACTTCCTTAGCAGTTTCACTCATCCTAAGTCTTCTTCAGGTTTCCCAATCAAACCTCAAAACTATTATGTTCATTGGACATTAGCATCATTATTCTTTCTATCTTTTCCCTCGTATCAACTTTTTCCTGAGCTGCAAACTTGATAATAACTCCTTTTCTTAGTCATAGAGATGAGAAGCCTAATTTTTGGGGGGCTTATCTCCTTCCCTAACCAGTGATCAATCTTGCTAACTTTCCTCCTAACTGTTCTCATTGCTACCCTCAAATCTAGGCTCTCGCCAGTACTCCCTTAGGAACCTCCAAGCTACGGGCTAATAATCTTAAAAGCAGAGCTCCCGTAATTCCTGCTGTTCTCTCTGACTGCCCTAGACTTGCCAGTATAGCATGGTATCCATAGGCCCTTCATGCACAGGCCCCAACCTGCCTGTTCAAGGATGTATTCCCGACTTCTACACACATATTCTGTATTTCAACTAAATTCAACAATTTCTGATCGCCACACAGCCAATATTGATCACATGAATAATGAATATATTTATATAAGTTCACTTTATTTTTTTGTTTCTGGTCCTATTTCTTTGTATTCTTTCCTTTAGTACTGTCTCCAGTCACCCCCATCTCCTAAAACCCTTCTGATTCTTCGGGACTCAGTACAGACAACCCCTCCTTCTTGTGATCACATCAGCCGCCACAGTCACTCTGCCTCTGAGATTAGAGAGTCCTTTGATGGTGGTCATATGGTCCTTATTCCAGTCCTTCGTGTTCCTGTATGGTTTTCCTTTTCCCCGTCTTAGATTTAGTGCTTGCTGAAAGGTAAAACCATGCCTTCTTCATCCTTGTAACCCATAATACCTAGCATACTGTCTCATATGGAATCGAATTACAATAAATGATATTGCTTGAGAAAGTTCTCAATTTTGATGAATTTAAAACTAGTTCTTAAACTATTGGCTTCAAAATATAAGAACATAATTACTGTTCTCCTGAGAGAGACCTTATCTATCAGTATTCAACTGCCTTCCTTGGGCTTTTATTTTATTACTTAATTGAGCTTTACCATGCACAAGGCACTGTGACAAGTGTTTGCCAAGGATCATATATAACCGCCTCCCACCCCAGAGATCTTTTAAGGTAGATATGTTTTCTTCACTTCAAAAATGTGGAAACTGAAGCTCAGAGAGGTTAAGTAAAATGCAAAGGTCACACAGCTAGCAAAATGGCAGCATTAAGACTTGAGCTACAAAGGATGTGTGGTCTTAGACTTGATTATATAATAAATCTTAAGGCCACAGTTTTAGCCTGATTTAACATTCTAGTTTTTCTCCCTAACCTACATTGACTTGATTATCCATGGTTCTTAATTTAGCCACTTGCAAATTAATTTCTATTTTTAACTAGTGCTACTTTTTGTGTGCATGTGTTGAATTTTGTCCTAATCTCCTTTGGCTTAGATGCAACCCTTGGGAAAGTGCTGCTATGTCTTAATGTTCTCAGCTGTTCACTGAAGGGGCAAAGCCCTAGATGTTTCCAGAGGTAGCTGTCTGCAAACCCCTGCTATGGTTAAAAACAAATTTAGAAAACTAAGCTCCTGGAGCCAGAAAAACATGTGTAATTTATCGTAAGATGGAAAATACTTCAGGAAGCCCAAGGGGGAAAGAAATCTTTTTACCTACTTCCTGAAAAGCTCCAAATAGCCAGCCTTATCTTATGTTTTTCTAGTTGTAAAGACATATTTTTCCCTCTGAAATTCACAAAGGGACTTTGTGGCAAGTATGAATTGATACAAAATCGTACTCAACTAATTGTCATGATTGTAGTACTTGCTTTCCATAAATTTGATGTTCAATAACCCTTAGCAATGACGTGTTATTTCAAAATAAAGCAATGAAGTTGATTCAACAAAAAGCATTTATTGAACTGCTACTTTATGCCAATCTTGGATTAGGGTTGGGGCATACTCTGGGCTCCCTAGAATAAGGATATCATATGCAGAGGATTCAAAGGAATTATATTGTTGCAAGATAGTTATATTTTACCTTAAATGATGTAATATTAACAGTAAGTACACTATGGTAAATCTAGGATGCAATTGTAATCCTAGAGTAACCACAAAAAAGCAGTATAGCTAAAAGACAGTAGAGACATTTTAAAAATACTAAAATCAATTTAATCAATAAGAAGCTATAAAATTAGCAACAGAGAAAGAGCCTCAACAAAGACATACACAAATAGAAAACAAGTAACAAAATTATAGACTTAATCCCAACCATAGCAATGATTATAGTAAATATAAGTGCCACATAAGAGACAGAGGTAATCAAACTGGATTTAAAAAATGCAAGACCCAACTCCATGCTGTTGATAAGAGATGCATATTAATACAAAAAAAAATGCAGAAAGCTTGAACACAAAAAGATGGAGAAAGGTGTACCATGCAACAGTAAGCAGACGAAAGCTGGTGTGACCATATTAGTATTGAACAAAATAGTCTTGCGGCTGAGAAATATTATCAGAGAGAAAAAAGGACATTTCACAATTAATAAACTGGTCAATTTATTATGAAGACGTAATCATCCTAAATGTATGCAGCTAATAGTAAGGATCAAAAATATATGAAGCAAAAGCAATCCCATCTAAAAGGAGAAAGACAGATACAAATTACAGATGGAGAATTTAAAATGCCTCTCTCAGTAAGTTATATAATGAGAAAACAAAAAGATTATGTACAACTTTAGAGGAAATCTACAAATATCTTAAAACACAAAGATGACCAACACGCAGGGATAAATATAAATGATGTATGTTTCTATACCTATTAAAAATTGAATTCATTTTAAAAACATCCCACAAGAGTACCTAAGGCCCAAATGGTTTCAGTGTTAAATTCTATCAAATATTCAACAAAGTAATGATATTATTTTTATACAAACATTTTTAGGAAAGAGAGGAATAAAGAGCACCTCTCTATTTTTTGAGACAGCATAACCCCAATAACAAAACTTGACAAAGATACTAAAATAAATGAAAACAATATAATAATAATAAGTCTCATAAACATAAATGTGAAAATCCTTGAAAAAATACTGGCAAATTAAATACAAAAAGTTGATAAGAATACTGTAGGACTTCTAAGTAGCTTTGTCCCAAGCACGTGAGACTGAGCAACAACTCAAAACTCAATCAGTGTAATCTACAACATTAAGAGAATAATAGAGCAAAACCATATGGTGATATCAATAGATGCAGGAAAATTATTTGTCAAAATTCAACATATATTTATAAAAAATCTCTCAGTGTTAGAATGAAAAGAAACTTTATCAATCTAATAAAAGGATTTACAACACAACACAACAGCCAACATCATACTTAGTGGTGAAAAATTGAATGTGTCTTCCCAAGGCCAGGAACTAGATGAGGGTGTGTGCTCCTACCGTTTCTACTCAACTTGGAACTGGAGGCCATGATATTGAAAATGAAGAAGTAAGACCATCTTTACTTGTAGGCAAAATGATTGTTTATGCAGAAAATACTAAGGAATCTAAAAAAGAAAATCTATAGAATTAATAGTAAGATTATGTAGTAAGTTACAGGATTCACAAAAATATACAAAATCAAATGAATTTATTTTAGAAGAATAATTAGAAAATAAAATTAAATAGCATTCAAACATGAAACATTTAGAAATAATTACAATAAAAAATATGTAAACTCTCTCTACCCATAACAACAAAACACTGTTGAGAGAAATAAAAGAAGAACTAAATAAATGAATGTTTTGAATCTAAAGACTGTGTTTTTAAGATGTCTATTTCTCTAAATTTATCTATAGACTTGATGAAATCCAAATCAAAATTTCAGCAGAGTTTTTGGTAGAAAATAAAAAGTTGATCCTAAAATGTGTATAGAAATTCTAGCCAGAACAATCTTTAAACAGAAACATTTCAGAAAACTCATAGTACTTTATTTTGAGACTTACCATAAAGGCTATTGTAATCAAGATGGTATACCATTGATATAAGAGGACACGGCTATATCAAAGGAATACAATAGAGAGTCCAGAAACACACGCATAAATAGTCTTGATTTTCAACAAGGCACCAAGACGATACAGTGATGAAAGGAAGAGCCTTTTAACAAATGGTGCTGTAATAACTGGATAAGCATTAGGGACAAAAATTAACCTCAGCCTTGACCGGTGCGGCTCAGTGGGTTGGGTGTCATCCCACAAAGCGAAAGGTCACCAGTTCTGTCAGGCACATGCCTGGGTTCGGGGTTCAGTCTCTGGCTGAGGAGCGTGTGAGAGGCAACTGAATCATGTTTGTGCTCACATCGATGATTCTCACCCTCTCTTTCTCCCTCCCTTCCCTCGCTCTAAAAAATAATAAACTCTTTTAAAAAATTAACTTTAATCCCTACCTCATACCATCTAAAAAGTTAACTTGAGATGTTTTGCAGACCTTGTTGAGAAAGCTACAATTCTAAAGTAAAGGAGAGGTAAGTGGAACTCGTGACCACTAACGAGGGCGTGAGGAATTTAGATAATGAAAGGAGCTTAGAATCAATTCTTTCCACATTCTAGATGAGGTAACTGGCACAGAGAGGTAAACAATTTGTCGAACTTCCCACTGATCTTGGTTACATATCAGTATTCTTGTTTTATTTCTTCCTACATTTTTGGATTTTTCCAGAAAGCTAATCTTAACAGTGTCAGGTAGCCTGACAGCATCCCAAGTCCAGTTGTGACAGTTTACTGTCTGCATTCAAACCTAATGCTACCACACATCAATCAAAATATAGACACAGGATGTAAGTTAAAACTGCTGATCTGATATATGGGAAAATATGTAGTTGAGAATAGCAGTGATGGTGCCTCATATCTCATCCATGAGATTTGATCCATCAACAAAAAGACCATTCAACAAACACATGCTGGACATCCCCTTCTTGTCAGGAGGTCACAGAGATAAAAACAAGTGGTAGAACATTATTATAACCAAGAATCTGTAGTCCTATCTTTAAGAAGTCATTAGGTCCTGGCTCTGTGCAAAATACTTTATATACATGACTTTATTTAACTTAACCCTTAGAAAATCCTGGTTGGTGGGATAATTTTCTCCATTTTACAGTAGAGTGAACTGATGTACAGAATGGTCAAATTACTTTTTTCCTAATTACAAAGTTATTAGCTAGTGGGGTAAGGGGTCAAAGTCAGGTTTGCTAGATTTCAGAACTGAAGTTGAACCTCCCTATAATACTGCCTAGTATTACAGATGCTGCCCAACATCTCTGTTCCCTGTAGAATAGGGTTACAATTCCCAAAACAAAGATGAAACTGTGGTTCAAAGAGGTCCAGAAATTTTCTCACATGAAATTACCCAGGACTTGAAACTAGATATGTTTGGCACCCGATTCAAGGCCATTGCAGTGACAATTCCTTCCCCATATTTGAATCTATCAGCTCTGATGACAGTGATTACAGTGCTTGGTGGGACCTCAACAGTTGAAGAAAACCAGATCAAAGCACACTTTCCTGGACTTTAGAGCAAAACACTCCAGTACAACCACCTGGCTCTTAAAATTCAACTTTCTCTGGGAAATGAACATGACCATTCTTTTCACCTGTTCAATACTAGGTACATAGGCATCGTTAGAAAGATTTGTCTAATGTGATAATACACTTATGTATATATGGTAGTCTAAGGAGTTGAGATTACCAACTGGTTCACTCTATTTAGTTTTATCTAGCTATTTAGCAGACAAAAATAAATGAATGAAATACGCCTAGGCTATCAAACCAATCTCTTAATTCCAAAGCACCAAAATGTGTTGTTTTTCTCTCTTTCCTTTTTAAAACTGGTCAGAGGCTCCAATAATGCCAGCTGATAAAGAAGTCAAGGTCTCTTAATTTTCACATGCTCTAAGATACCTAGTTCTCACTTAATTTAAAACAGAAGTTCTTTTCTGTCTCCTTTTTCTTTCAGAGACTTTTCCTATTTGAAAGCAGTCAAGTGTGTGTTATCTTTATACTGGCAGTTTCTAAATGATTTTGGAAAAGATCAAACCCCTTTGTTAATTGCTAAGTATAAGATATTTAATCATTTAACTTCAGTTTCTTGGGTGAAAATAAAATATGACAGCCTTTTACAAAATTATAGGGTAGTAAGTGGATGAAATAGCAAAATATAATAAGATTTCCAAATGTTAAATCAACATAGATTGTAGAATAGCTTGTTAAACTCAGTACCTTACATTCCCTTTCACTTCCAAGATTGTGAGATTGGTTCCGTTGACCCTGAGAAGACTGGTGCAAATACCCACCTCTTTGCTGGATCAAATAGATCACAATAGAAAGGGGATGCTATTTTGCTTCACAAAATCAAGAGTGCAGTATCCCAACCTCGTTTTTTCACTAGGAGTTCTTTCGCTCCTACTGTCAGCAGTCAGGAAACAGTTGGCTGGGAAGGTTTTACACGTCCTCTGCTTTCTTGTATTTTTAGTTTTGATATTTGAATCTCTGTAACTGAAAGCACACTCACCACAGTGTATTCAATCCCAAGTGGGTTTCCATTTTCGTTCACCAGAAATTTTCTATGAAAGCTTGGATGAATGTCTTAAATATGGGCTTTTGATCCACTAAGTCTTGTGGTTTGATGGGCCAGTGTTTGTTTCATGCCATGTATAGGGATGTATCTACGTCAGGCCATGGTTGGCTTTTAGTACTTTTTCCAGTGAATTGTGGAGCACTGAGGTTATGAAGGAATAGGCCTTCATAAATAAACTGTCCATTCATTTCCTACAGCCTTGCCTCCATGGTTCAGAAACTCTAATCCCCAAGTTTCTTATGGTGATAATGATAGTATTATCTCAGAGGGTTGTATTGAGGCTTAAATAGGATAATGTGTATAAAGTACTTAATACCTGGAATTTACTAAATACCCAGTGAAGGTTAAGTATTATTATTAACAATATTTTGAATAATACCTTTTTGTGTTATGCCATTATTACAGTTTATTGCAAACTTTCACATCTGTTATTTCAGATACTTCAAGTTAAAGAAAAATATTGTTCTCTGCAGGGCTTATTTAATTGGTTCAGACTTGAATATATGAAAATGAGTTAAATTATATAAACTTATAAAGCATTAATTAATGGAAATGAAGAAAACTAACATTTCGGTTTAACTTGAGTTCTCTGCTCTCAACTTGCAGGAGAAAGAAAAAGTGAGAAATTATGCTCAGATAAAATACTTATTTAAAAATACAAGGTTTAGAGAAATGTGCTAAAAACAAGACAGATTCATTCAACATTGCTCTGTTTCACATCCTTATTCAAAACACTAGTCAATGCAAATTATTGTTTACAATAAATGTTGGGAAATTAATTCATTCACTTATTCATTTAAGCATAACTCTTGAATGCTTACCATGTGCCCCATGTTGTCCTAAATGATCAAAAATACATATAAGTATGTCCATTTTTACTCAACAAGTAAGTTAGGAAAGTGGAATAATGTATTTTTTAGAATATTTTCCAGAAGTATTTTCAAGATACCCTTATTTAATGAGAAATGAAATTAGCAAGAATTCTACTCTACCTTAACAATTTTAAATGGTTTTATTATAATTAGGGTATGCATTAGCTTTTCCATCAAGTGAATATAGTTTAGATATTTCTAGAACAATCTCATTTAAATGAAGAAGCAAAATTTTTAACACCGTAGATTTGATGGGGCCAGTTACCTAAAATAACAGTACACATTGAAAAAGCAAACACTGATATAGAGAAACAATAGTTTCCATAAATAGGAAACAGTGAGGTTTGTACAAACTATTCTGTAATTAATTTAAAAAATAGCTTCAGTGATATTTATACATTTTAATAATTGCCTTCTCTTGCCAAGAATTAATTAAATTCCAGTGATACAGATATTACTTCAAATAATATTTGAAAATCTTTTAAATAATTGAATATTAAAAAAATTCTCATTTGTGGCAAATTTTCACTCTTTGAGCCCAAAGTATCTGTAACTAACATTTAAAAATCATATATAACTAATACATATGCTGTCATGCTTGAGGAATTACTCTAGAGTTGTTGAACAAACTCCAAAATGTCCATAAGCTTTGCTAGAAATAAGTGAGAGATTTATTCAAGGGTCTTGTAGCTTATAAACTGGGAACACAGCTAGGCAAATCCCCAGAAGTGTTCCAATGAAGAAAATAATAATTAAAAGCTTTTATAGTCTAGAAAGTATGTTCTTAAGAATTATTGGCCCTGAATTCCTAGCCCTAGGATTGGTCAAGGACAGTTATCAGTCAGATGTCAGGCAGGTAAGATGACGCATGACAGATGGTCCGAGAGATGGGTGCCAGGAGTTTGGGTCGTGTGTGGTAGTCTGGGTAACGGATGTTAGGTGGGTGTATACATGAGTTCTTCAGGAAGTAATCAGGTGGCCTGGACATGTGAGTCCTCCAGGGAATAATTAGAGAGTTACCTGCGGGTCCAGGTTGTATATCCAGGCATTGACGCAGGTCTAGAAAATTCAAAACATTTTAAGTTCCCAGACTAGTTAGAATAAGAATGGAGTTTTTTCCCTGTGTTGAACCTTTGTAATGTTAATAATAATTATAGCAGCTTGGTTCAAATGACTTAATTTCATATATTCCCTATCTTCACTCTTCCCTCAGAGTAATATAAATCTGTAATTAACATCTAAAGATAATATGTAACTAATATATTAGTTGTACTTGAGGAATAATCCAAAATATTATATAAAATATGAATAATATATTTATTTTCCCTGCATTTAAAATATTTTTTAATTTCCCTATGATTTGTAATGAATGACAAAGCTTTATCATGTTTCTTCTAAATGTCCTCCTCCCAGAAAGTGTATTGAATTAGTTATTCTTTATTGGTTTCAGATGTTACCTATAGAAAAGATTTGGGGAGGAAACTGCCCAGCTCGTGATAATCACATTTCTCTAAAAAGGCCCCTCCGAGCCACGTAGGTGAGCCAATGTGTTCCGTTGGCCCCGGGCCAATCATATTCCTCCAGGGAATTTGGAATTGGGACTGACAATTAGGTGGTCCTTGTGTGCACCTGGAACTGAGAACCTCTAACTAGGAACTGAGGGTGCCTGTGTGCATGGAGAAGGAGGTCTGTAGAGAAAAAAGGAGAAAGCAGAAAAAAGCAGCAGATGTGCAGAGAAAGACAGTGGTCACATTGTGGGAGCTGGAGGTTGAAAATAGAATAAGAGCTACTAGTTCTCATCACTGCATTTGAGTGTCAGAAGGGTAGCCTTATGGTAAAATGTCAATGTCTTTCTCAAGTTAACTAGAATTGTTTTCTTCAATTACATTAAAGAAGTATATTGACTATGTGTCATGGTTGAATTGTGCCCTCCCAAACTTTATGTCCAACTGGAACCTGTGAATGTGACCTTTTCTGAAGTAGGGTCGTGAGTAGGTGTAATCAAGTGAGGAAGAGGTCACACTGGAGTAGGATGGACCCTAATCTAATGAAGAGTGTCCTTATATGGAGAGGGAATTGGGACACAGCACACAGGGAGAATACCATGCCACTCTAGGGGCAGAGATGGGAGTGAGTGATGCCTTCACAAGCCAGTGAGCACCAAGGATGGTCCCAAACCGCCAGAAGCTAGGAAGAGGCAGGGAGCATCCTTCTCCTTCCACTTTTGGAGAGAACGTGGCCCTGCTTATCACTTGGTTTTGTATTTGTCATCTCCAGAACAATGAGACAATAAATTTCTAATGTTTTAACCACCTAGTTTGTGAGTTTGTGACAATTTGTTACGCAAGCTCTGGGAAACTAACAAACCAATGAAGTACCTGTAGCTCACAATAAACCCTAATTTTTATATCTGTTTAGTTGCTATTTCTGCTATTCCTACAAGAACATAACATTGCTTTGTTTTTGCTTTTAAGTATTTTAATATATGGTTGGGCAATTTTCTCTCAGTATTCTTCAATATTTTCTTGACTATTATCATTAGCTTATCATTTTACAAAATTAGACTCATTCTGACAACATCCAGGGAGCTCTTAAAAACCTTAAGTGGTTCCATGAGTTTTGTTTAGTTTCTTACTCTTAATTCGTAAGATGATTTTGTTGTGATCAGAGAGAATGACAGCCGCAGTCCCTGCTTTGGGGCATTTATTAAGGTTTCTCTATGGCCTGCTGTTCAACAGTGTTGATGAGGGAGGCCAAAGTTTGCGCTCCAAAATATGTCTTTTGAGATATTGATTTTAAGCTGATTAAGAAACAAAAGACTCAGAACATTTGATCTTCCCCTTTACTGCCTAAAGAAATTAAGATAGAAAAACCTGCTTAGAAAATAGAGTATCACCTTATCATTAAAATATAAACTAAATGTGGCCTACAAGGAGAAATCCAGCAAAGACTGTTTATTGGATCCCTCTCCCTGTCCCATGGTTTCTGGTTGACCCAGCAAGAATTTATTTATCACACATGCAAATTGCCTGCAAATTGCCTGCTTTCCCTTTGAAATCCCAGACAACTGCCTTCTGCTCTTTGTCCAGAATGGCGTATAAACCTCGACTGCCCAGAGCATCCTCAGGCCTCTCGTTCCTGTGACACCCCACTGTACATTCGTAATAAATTAGGACATTTTCTCCTGTTAATCTGTCTCATGTTCATTTGATTTCTAGCCCAGCCAGAAAAACTCAGAAGGGTGGGAGGAAAATTAGTTTTGTGCCCCCACATTGGCATCTGTTTCCGGGTGTTGGGAAAGAGGGTGCATCTTCTTGAAGGACAGGGTAAGCATATGATTTACCAGTCATACTTTGCGCCCTTACTTCTTATTTCCCCAGTCTATCAAAAACAGTTAGGTGGGCAAATATCTCCCCATATGATTGCAGCTTTGCTAAATAGTCTGTAAATTTGGGTTTACATATTTAGGTATTATGTTATTTAGTGCATAATATTTATTTCATTTATTTCGAATTGCACTTTTTATCACTAGAGGATATTTATCTTTCCTTTATTGGCTCCTTGGCTTGAATTATGCTTTGTTTTCTATTAGTATCATCAGCATTTTTTTTGTTAATATTGGTTTACTTTTGTGCATTCTTTTATGTGGTTTTTTTGTTGTTTTCAATGAACAAAGACATGCAATCTTGTTTTTAAAATTCAAACAACATGGAGCCTGTAGAGAAAAATCTGGAAGTTCCCAGTTAATCAACCACCCAATGCTAATCATCTCTCCCAAAATAACTAATGTTAATAATTGGGTGAATACCTTTTCAGATACTTTTCCATTTATTTACCACTATATATTTATTTATCACTTTGTCTATACAAGTATAATATAAAATTAAATAAATAAAAATGTGTATATAAATGAACATTTAATACAACATTATAAATAATAAACATACAAATATGAACTTTTACATACATTTGGTCATCCTGCTCCACTTCCATGTGGTATGAAGGAGCTAGAGGCAGACCAGGGAAGAACAACTCTGGCCCGTACATAAAATATGAAATAGAAATCACCCGAGAAGACAGAGAAGAACAATTTAGACAGTTTGAACTGAAAGACTAAAATCTTCAGAGAAGGGGAAACCTCTAGGAGTTGAGCCAACCTTTGTAGCTTTTACTCTCTGGCATTTGCTAACTTGGGGAATAAAGATGAAGTTGAA
>PVJI01012613.1:0-51115 GCA_004026765.1 Micronycteris hirsuta | reverse complement strand
TAGATTATTCTTGGTTGTAGGTCCTTGCTTTTCATGATTTGAAATATTTCTCTCCAGCCCCTTCTTGCTTGGAAGGTCTCCTTAGAGAAATCCGCTGACGGTCTTATGGGAATTCCTTTGTAGGTAACTGTCTCCTTTTCTCTTGCTGCTTGTAAGATTCTTTCCTTATTCTTGACCTTGGGTAATGTTATTATGATGTTCCTTGGTGTGTTCCTCTTTGGGTCCCGCTTCTTTGGGGTTCTCTGAGCTTCTTGGATTTCCAGGAAGCCTATTTCCTTTGCCAGATTTGGGAAGTTCTCATTCATTATCTGTTCATAAATACGTTCAATTTCTTGGTGTTCCTCTTGTCCTTCTGGCAGCCCTATGATCCAGATGTTGGGTCGTTTACAAATGTCTCTGAGGTTCCTGAGTCGCTCCTCATTTTTTTGAATTCTTGTTTCTTCCTTCTGGTCCACCCCATTGGTTTGAGTCCCAGCTTCCTTTTTTTCCCTATTGGTTCCCTGTAAATCTTCCTCCATTATCTTTATCATATTGTTCATTTGTTCAACTATTTCTTCCAGTTTTGTGAGCCTCCTGATTAACAGTGTTTTAAACTGGCCATCTGTTAATTTGGCTATCTCTTCGTCCGTTAGTTGTAATTTGTTCTGATCTTTCGTTTTGGCCATTTTCATTCTTTTTTATCTCAGCGCACCTGTCGGAGTCTTAGGTGTTTGTTGGTGCCTGGTAACCTGGGTCACTTTTTTGTGACATTTTCTCTGGGGGCGGGGTCTGGGGGGGAGCAATGGCGTCTGCCGTTCACCGCCACTCCCTATCACCCTCTGCTCCCCAGTTCCCCACTGCCTTTTCCGCCAGTCTCGGCCCTGCTGGTTCCCACTGGCCTCTTCAGTTACGCTGCCGGCCTGCGACGTTCACCCATTGCTCGGGGTTGTGCTTTGGTTAGGCGCTCGCAGGTTGAGTCCCTTCGGGCAAACTGCCTCTCACTCCACTCCTCTGCTCAGTTCTGCCCTGCTTACCGGCCTGGATGTACGTCCTCCCCAACTTCCTGGGTGTCGGACTTCCCTTCAGTTCGATTCTGTCCGTTCTGGTTGTTTATTTTTTGCTATTGAGTTAGTTGTTTAAACTCTCTGGTTGTGAGCGGCGCTGCAGTGCGTCCACCTACGCCGCCATCTTGGTGGAAGTCCTTCATAGTGCAATTTAAATTCCGCTCTTCTACTTGCACCTCAGGAAGATATTTATCTGTATACCCATTCAATTCTCATGAAAGAGAATATATAACATTGTTACAGTGCATGAAAGAAAATGAAGATAGATATTTACATTTTGAAAGAGGGTACCATGAAATGCAAAGTTATTTCATGTGTCTGTCTTGTTTTCCAACCTCCTTCGATGCCAATATGTTTGTTAATGATACATGCTCCACCTAACAGTGACCTTGCCTGGAAATGTCATGACCTCAACCACTGCCTGGGAGCCGCTGCGGCATGTACAGGAAGAAGAGCTAATCTCTATGCAGATTCCATTTTCTTTTTTCATCTTAAATTCCCCCTATATGAAATTGAGTTCATTTTTATTTTTTAACAAGGCCTCTATCTTCCAGTTTCAAATATCAGGATTCATAATTTCATTTGATCAAGCCATTCCCAACTTCAAAATATTTCAAGTCATCTGTTTTCTAATCTGCTGTGATTTCTTCTAGAGTATACTCTATTTCAGTTATTGTAGTCTTCCTTTCCGATTGGTTCTGTTATATGGTTTCTATGTCCCTTTTATAATTGCTATCCCTTTGTTAGAGTTCTCACTAAATTCTCCATGGAAATGCATTTCCATAGAGAAATAGAGTAATCATGTTACAGAGCAAAAGGGCCGACGGGGCACCCAATAATTCTCCAGCCCCGCTCTAGGTCCATTTTGCACACCACCAATGGAAAGACGTCTCTCAATACGAGAGACTTGTGAAGAGGAAAAGAATTATTTATTTACAAGTTATATAGGCTTGGAATAATGACTTAAGGTCTTCTTTAGAATACTAAAGTTCCCCCCAAAAAAACCACAAACACACAGTCCTTCCTTCCCCCCTTTTCCCAGTCCAGGGTACCGTATCTCAGGAAAAGAAGTAGAAGTCCCTGATTCAGGCAGACCCACAATTCCGACACCATCCACTGTGTCGCCACCGCAATCTCCAGTTAATCCAAAACCATGTGGCACCTTCTCATGGCCCACCAGCAAGGGTCCTTTCAACCCTTTTCTTCCAGGAAAAGTCTCTGCTGCTTCCTAGGCCGCGTGGCAAAGGAAGACACCCAAAGCCACATGGTCCTGCCTCTGTCTCTCAGGCTGAGGGGTCCCCACTCCTCAGCCACGTGGTCCAAGAGAACCCTTCCCGCAGTGTCTCTCCTGCACTGCCAAGAGGGAGCCCAGCATCGCTGCTACATCTTGCTTTCCAGCCTCCCAAGCCACGTGGCAAAGGGAGCCCCAAAGCTGCGGGGTTCTCCCCTCTCACCAAAAGCCACGTGTTCCAAGAGCGCGATATGGCTGCTGTGCCTGGGTTTAAATCCCCTGCGCCGATCTCCCTTTGCAGCTCCACCTCCGACTCCCCCTTCAATCTTCGACACCTGCCAGCACTTCATATTCCTCCAGTTTTTCTGGGCTGCCATGTTAGCTGTGGGCAAGAGTGACCCCATGGCCTAGAGCCAACCATCTCCAAGTTCTAGGGGGAGTTGCCTCTGGGCTACATCCTGGGTGGAAGTCCTCCTCCATCCCCCTGGTTCAAAGCATGGCCACAGCTATTCAACATATCTATAAACCAGTTAAAGGTTATAGATATGTTAAATGACCACACCAGAGGTTATCTGCAAGGCTGCTGTTATGCAAAACAGCTCTGAATGGCCCTGCTCCAGGAGTCCCATCCCCCACCCAGTTCAGACCCGTGGGGGTGAGGACATCCTATATACATATTTCTAATATTTCCTGGACCCCTTGAGTTCCGGAACCCATTACAAATCCTCATTTGGGCCCCCCCCACCGGCTGTACTCTGTTACAATCAAATAGCGCTTATTCCTATAAACCTACTCAGATTATTAACGTTAATGTATGAGAAAGTAAATGCTGTGTTAAGATGCAGAAGAAACTAAGTTTACAATTGTTTTTAGAGAAAAAGTTTCTTTAGTTCCAGCTGCAAAATCGCACCCTGTCCAGTAGCCTCCGTGACAGCAGAAGCTGGGACCTTTTGTAACAGAGTGCAGCTGGTGGGGTGGGGGGCAAATGAGGATTTGCAATGGGGTCCGGAACTCAAGGTGTCCAGGAAATATTAGAAATATGCATATAGAATGTCCTCACCCCCACAGGTCTGAACTGGGTGAGGGATGGGACTCCTGGAGCAGGGCCATGCAGAGCTGTTGGGTATGGTAGCAACTTTGCAGCCAGCCTCTGCCATGGTCATTTAACATATCTGTAACCTTTAACTGGTTCCATAGATATGTTAAATAGCTGTGGCCATATTTTGAGCCAGGGGGATGGAGGAGATTTCCACCCAGGATGTAGCCCAGAGGCAACTCCCCCTAGACACAGCGCCTGTGTGAAAACTTGGAGATGGTTGGCTCTGGGCCATGGGGTCACCCCTGCCCACAGCTAACATGGCAGCCGAGAAAAGCTGGAGGAATATGAAGTGCTGGCAGGTGTAGCCGATTGAAGGAGTCAGAAATGGGGAAGATCGGCGCAGGGGATTTAAACCCAGGCACAGCAGCCATATCTCTGTCTTGGACCATGTGACTTTGGAGGAGTGGGGACCCCTCCGCCTGAGAGACAGGCTCTCTCTGTCTCTCTCTCTCTTGCTTTCTTGGACCACACGGCTGAGGAGTGGGGACCCCTCAGCCAGAGAGACAGAGGCAGGACCACGTAGCTTTGGGTGACTTCCTTTGCCACGTGGCCTAGGAAGCAGCAGAGACTTTGCCTGGAAGGAACAGGGTGAAAGGAGTTTTGCTGGTGGGCCATGAGAAGGTGCCGCGTGGTTTTGGATTAACTGGAGATTGCGGTGGCGACACAGCGGATGGTGTTGGAACCGAGGAGCTGCCTGAATCATGGATTTCTACTTCTTTCCCTGAGAACGGTACCCTGGACTGGGCAGGGGGGTAAGGAAGGACTGTGGGTGTTTGTGAGTATTCTAGAGAACTTTCGTATTTTAAAGGATACCTTAAGTCATTATTCCAAGCCTGTATAACTTGTAAATAAATAATTCTTTTCCTTTTCACAAGTCTCTGGTATTGAGTGACGTCTTTTCATTGGCGGCGTGCAAAACGGACCTAGAGCGGGGCTGCGGAATCATTGGGTGCCCCGTCGGCCCTCTTGCTCTGTAACACTTTGACTCCCTTCGTCTCTAGGACACTGGCAGTAGCTCTCAAGAGCGGAGCCTTGGCAGGTCTACATGGTGGATACAGATCTTCCAGGTAACGAGAGAGTCAAGACACTTTAGTGACCGGCAAGCTAGAAGGTGTTTGCTAGGACCAGACTGGGAAACTAGCGGGAACACACAGTTCTCTGTGCCTCCTTTCTTCTCCTGCCTGCCATCCCTTCCTGCTGAGCTTGTTTTTGCCCTGTGAGGGTCTCAGAGGGTGGTGGGAGTCCCCTGACTACTACAGGTTAGCATTTTCTTAACACCTCCCCTGAACACTAGTTTCTATCAGCAGTATTGCTGCCTAGGCAGAGAGCAGAGCAACACATAGCTAGAATACATGAAAACATTTTAAAATCAGCTCTTTTGACTTGCCCTCCAGTTTTATGCCTGTGTATATACCTTAGCTGCTTGCAGATTATCAACAGCTTCTTGCTTTTACAAGCGTTTTGATTTCAAAAGGCATACAAAGAATGAAGATTCTAGACACCAAAATGCCATGTTTCAGAAATGAGCCAAGTGTGGAGAGAGGGAATCAAATTTGGAATTAGATTTTAAAATATACCAAAAAAATATAGCCCTAATAACTTACTCCTTTCCTAGAGAGTGAACTTGTAGAGAGTTTTCATATCCCCTAACCCTAACCCTAACTTTTTATTTTGGAATAATTTTGGAATTGCAGAAAGTTGCAAACACAATACGGAATTTTTGTATGCCCCTCTGCTGGTTTCCCCCATCACCATCACTTAATATTATCATGGGACATTTGTGAAAGCAAAGTCTGTTGTAGGTAAGTTACTAATAAGTGAACTTCAGGGATTTTACCAGGTTTCCACGCCATTCCTGGGCACAGAAACGCATTTAGTCCTCACATCTACTCAGTCTTCTCTGCTCTGTGACAGTTTAGTTACTGGAGGAAGACCAGTCTGGAAATAGGTTTTTCCACGGTCTGGGGGGAAAGGAGTTTCAGGGACACACGAATAGGAGGGTTTGAGCCCTTGTGGCAAGATTTATTAGAGCCCCCTTGCAGAGGCTGGGGCACTCAAGGAGGCACTTGCCTGGCACTAGGCGCACCACGCCTGATGCCTCTCTGTGACCAGGTGGTTCAGTTTCTTCTCGCTGTGGGAGAAGTCCAGCCTTTGGGATCACAGGCCTGCACTTGGGCCCACCAGGCCTGGGAGGATCAACAGGGCCCAGAGCTGCATTACCCCAGATGACCTTGGGCAAATTTCTTAACTTCCCTGGGCCTAATTCCTTATCTACACATCTGCCACTGGGGTTTGATGGTGCCAGGGGCAACCAGCGCTGCGCTTTGGCCAACATGGCTGCTAAAGACAGAGAAAGAGATTGAGTGAGAAGCTTTGATGATGTTTCCTTGCGCTTAAGAGAGAGCAGGATTTCTTTCAGACTATTCAATCCCTTTCCTGGATCTTCTGGCGTTTTGTAGCCTTATCATATCTGATCTTTCCCCCAGGTTTTTCTTCTCCCCTTTATCGTTGCTTTTTTTTTTTTTTTTTTTTTTTGGCCTCTGCTGCTCATGCCTCATGGGAAAGGACGTCTCCTTGCCCCCTCTTGGCTTCTACTGTGCATGCCTCAGCAGAGGAATTTCCCCCTCACCGGGGAGTGGGTCATTTGTTCCCCGGGGAGAGTGGAAAGCTGGTCTTTCCTGCCTACTCAGGGGTTAGCATTGGTTTGGGGGAATGTGTGGCTGTTCCCTGGAGTGTCTGGGAAACTGCCCCTTCCTAATTAATCCATCTTAATTAGAGGTCGGGCGTCCTTCTCTTTTGTTAGTATCTAACTAGTTGCCTACTAGAACGGTTTCTCAGTCTTTTCTTTTCTTTCATGACCTTGACAGCCTTGGGAGGGCTGACCAAGAATCCAGACAATCTGGTTTGTCTGATACTTCCCTCAGGATGACACTGGGATTATGAGTTTGGAACGAATACAACAGACATGAAGTTCCCTTCTTAATGCTTTCACCAGGGGGTACATAACATCATGTGACATCCCTGGTGATGGAAATCTTTATCACTTGGCTGAGCAAGTGGTTGCCAGGTCCCTTCACTGCAAAGTTACTATTTTTCCTTTTCCTACTCTGTTTAGAAACAAGTTACTAGAAAGAGCTTGTCACCAAGGGTGGGGTGGGGGGAAATTAAGCTCCACCTCTTACAGGGTGGAGTATTATCATTTAGAATTTTTCTATAAGGAGAAGTTGTCTCTTCTCTCCCATTTATTTGCTTATTCCATTGTTTATATATCAGTATGGATTTACATAAATGTATTTCATACTTTGGGTTATATGAGTAAACTTAGTTGAAGGGTCTTAACACACACCTTCTGGATGGAGCAAACTATGCCCTGGGACAGACACCGTGAAGTGGGAGTTGGAACCTGAGCGTTTCCACGGCAGGTCCCAGAGTGAGGCGCTGGTGACTCATCGATTAGTGGTGACTGAGTCACAGCCTTTCCTTCAGACACCTTTACCACCGGCCCACACAGCCATTGCTTTTATTACAGGGTGGCTGGCTGGCCCCACGAGTCAGCTAATGAGCAAGCTCTGTTACTCACGGAGGCACACTCAGCTCTCGTCTCCCCTTCATAAGGGACCCTGGTACGAGCCTAATAAAAAAATGCAGCCCTTTGCTTTCCTTCTTTTTATGGAGAAATGAAGCTCTGTGACCTCTGCGTTTCTTCCGTGGATAGTCAGGAATTTGACAAATGTACTCCCTCAAGTCCAGAAATCAAGTAGTTTCATTTTCCAAAAACACTAGTTTGTCAAATAATGGGAAAATGTTTAACTATGTATCAGACACATTTCAAGTGAGTTTCATTTGTTTTTTTTTTTTCAATAGAAAGGGCATAGATTTGTTGTATTTCAGGTTTTTTCCTATCTAAACAGTTTTCCTTTATACCTTTAACTTTAGTATGCTACCACATCCTAAAACTGCTGTCGAGTGCCAACAATATGAGGCATTTATTAAACGCTCTGAGATCGCCCTGTAAATGTCTTTCTTGTGATTCAGAACATACTGTTCTACAGGGAGAGAACCTAAGATTGAGAAGGAATCGTGTTTGGGTAATTGAATTAGACTAAGCCAAAAGCTTTTATTTTTTCATTTAGAAATTTATCCTAAGACTGTCCAAGGATCTTATAGAAACAAGCAGTTGAAACAAGAAATTTTCCTTTTCAAAAATTTATATAAATGGGATCTTAATACTGTATGTGTTCTCATTTGAATTACACTTTTTTCCTCAACACGATATTTTAAAATTCATCCACATGGATGCTGATGGCTTCATCTGGTTCATTTTCTTTTTTTTTTCTTTTTTTAAAAATTTTTTAAATTATTTTATTGTTATTCAATTACAGTTGTCTGCATTTACCCCCCACCACCCCCACCCCAGGCAAACCCACCTCCCTCCCTTGCTTCCACCCTCCCCCTTGGTTTTGTCCATGTGTCCTTTATAGCAGTTCCTGAATACCCTTGTCCCCCTTCTCCCCTTCCCCCTCCCCTCTGGTTACTGCCAGAATGTTCTAAACTTCAATGTCTCTGATTATAATTTGTTTCTCTGGTTGTATTTTGCTTCATCTGGTTCATTTTCATGTACAATTTTAATACCAATTTAACTTTTTACCTGTATTCTCGCTTATGTGTTCCAGACAAGTGACAGAGTTTCTACACGGAACGTAACTGGAGCATAGTTGCTGGTTATTGGGTGTTTTCATCTTCCAATTTACTAAGTAATATCAAAAGGCTTTCCAGAATGATTGTATCAATTTACACTCTAATAGCAGGGCTTAAATGTTCCTGTTACCCTAGAACTGAGCCAAACTTTTGCTATTTTAAATTTATGCCACTGTGGCTCATGTAAAAGGCTATGTCAATTCCTTTTTAATTTGGTTACTCATGAAACAGCATTTTTGTGTTTCCTCTTCTGTGAAATGCTATTTATGTGCTTCCCTCAATGATCAATCAGGTTATTTAGTATTTTCTCATTAATTTTTAGGAGTTCATACATTCTGGATATTGATCTTTTGAGAATAATAAACCTTAAAAATACCTTCTTCAGTTTGTGCATTCTTGTCATAGTGTCCTTTAATAAACGGAAGAACTTAATTCGGATATACTTAAGTTTACTGATATTTTCCCTATGCTATTGTAAAAAATAAGTAGAAACCTCATTTAGAATGAAGTCGGGAGGCCAGCAGGGGGAGCTCTTGTGCCCTGCACCAATCAAAAAGCACCACAGGAGGAACTGTTTGTGAAGGCCCTTCCCAGCCTCCTTTCCCTCCTCAACAAAACTTTCTCTTTTGTTTTAGTGGGATGCCCTGGGCTCGCCATGGTTACACGTACCAGATTGCAGTTCCACGTCGTTCCTGACTAATCTCTACATTGCTGGAGATTATCTGGTTTTGCTACTGGGCAATAATATGCATTGCTTTCTTTAAAGACAAAATAAAAACAAAAAACCCTCTGTCTAAGACCTAGGTCATGAAGAGATTCTCTTAAATTTTTCTCTTAATAATCAAGTGCCTTAGTACAATTTATTGAATACTATGTCCTTTCATTACTGAACCGTGACAGCAACTCTGTAGATATCAACAGATGTGAACATCTGTGTCTGGCCATTCTATTCTGGTCTGTCAACCTGTTTATATAGCTTTGCACCAGTATCACACTGTCTTGATTATCAGTTACTGATTTCTAGAAGGCCAAGTCCTCTCTCCATCCCAGCTACCACCTTGTACTTCTTACTAATGAATATTTTGGCTCCTCGGTGTCCCTGCTTTTCCCTATAAATAGAATCAGTTTATCAAGTTCCATGTGCAAACCTACTGGGATTACTCTTGGATTCAATTCATCAGTTTGGGGAGAACTAACACCCTTACAATATTGAGTCTTCCTATTAATGAATATAAAATGTCTTCAAATGTCTTTCAAGAAAGTTATATACATTTATTTTCCTTAAAAGACTTGTATATCTTTGGCTGGATTTATTCTAAAACCCCAACTCTTCTGATGCTTTTGTAAATATCTTTTTTCAACATCACATTTTCTTAGTGTGTTTGGATTATTGTCATCGAGAATTCCCGTATTTCGTGTTTAGAGTTGTCCTTAGTGAGAAATTTTTGTGTTCTACCAGCACCTGGGGACACTACCAAACTGGGGTCACCTTAAACTATAATATATTTGCAGTTTGGGGACTTCAGGCTACATGGTAGTGGGAATTCTAGCCACAGTTTGTGTACGTGTTGGCCTGAACTGAAAGTTCAGTGAGACTTCTCTGCCTCTCCTGCAGTCCCGGGGCAGGATGTGGCCCCTCAGAGCAGACCTCTCTCCACGCGCAGGTCTCTGGCTTGTCTCGGTACCTATTTCCATTTGCTTCTTCAGGCTAGGTCTAGGCCACCGAACACGGGTGGTGCCCTTGGACAAGCCGGCTGTTATCCTACAAAGCTGTGTGCCGTCCCCCTTCAAGTGTACATGGTCGGTTTGTCTTCCTTGATCCTCAGCCCAACGAAGCTTGGAAAAGATACTTTTTTTGTTTTTAAATGAAATGAAGTATTGCAGGTATTTTATCTTAGAAGGCGTTTTCTGTTCATCTAGTTTGCCGTGTTGCCAGAAATAGAAGTTAAGGTATTCCCCTCTCGGTTTTCTTTAGGGAAACAAGAGACTATTTTGCTTAATTTTTTTAATGAACTCATGTGGATTCCACATTCTCTTTAAGTACTCACAAACAATAGTTTAGTTATCTTTAAGATTGTATGTTAAAGTCATCAACTGGTACTTTCTATTTCTATGCTTTACTTTTCTTTTAAAAAATGTAGACATTTGCTTTCCTCCAGTCTTGGCATCTTTCCCAGGTTTCGTGTTTTCAAATAATTACCAGGGGTAACTCTGATGTCACACCTGCCATCTCTTGCAATACCCTTGACATAATTTATTTGAGCCTGGAAACTGGAAATCCAAACAATGCTCTTATTATCTTCTCATACAATTTGAGTGTTCCCCCCAATGTCTATTTTGAAGCTTGGCTTTACGATTCAAGGCAAGCTTGAATTTGAGAAATTCAGATCCAGAACAAGTATATATGACCACCCTCAAGTTCTAGGGCTTCTCAGACCAACCTTAGGGGCTCTTTAATGAAGAAGCTCTGAAAGAAAGTGTGCATATTCATGTACAAAGCCTAGAAATCTACATTTTAACAGATCCTCGTGTTCTTCTTATGTGTGCTAAAGTGTGAGGACTGTTTCAAAAAGATGAATATAACGAAATTACAGGCAGTAGTAAAATTTTTTGCCTGCATCTCTAAAAACACACTGTCTCTCAGTAGACAGCTTTGCCTCTTCCACATTTTGTCATGGAGGGCACTGACAGTCCAAGGAGGAGGAGAAACCGAGTGTCAGCTATTGAGCTGGGAACTCGCATAAGCTACGCGTTTTAACTTCACAGCACTTAGAAAGTAGTTTCTCCTGCCCATGTGTACAAAGGCCATGGGTGAGGTCAAGCACTTTGCCCACATCATAGTAAGAAAATAGCTGAACTCTTCCCTGCACCACACTTCCTTTTCTAACTGTTAGTAACATTGTGAAGTTGCACAAAAACTAGAAGCATTTTTAAATCCTCCCCTGAGGATCTGTTTATTGATTTCAGAGCAAGAGGAAGAGGAGGTGGGGGGGGGAGGGAGAGAGAGATCAAACATCGATGTTAGAGAGAAACTGATTGGTTTCCTTCTGTAGGAACCCCAACTGGGGATCGAAACTGTAACCCAGGTTTGTGCTTCGACAGAAAATTGAACCTGCAACTCTTTGGTGTATGTTGATGCTCCAACTAGCTGAGTCACCCAGTAGGGCTATAAGCTTTTATTTTTGCTGCTAATTAAACTACATTTTTTTTTTAAATTAGAGAGGTTTAAATTTCTTCTGATACTAGCAAAATATCTATTAGGTAGTGGAGATTTTTGCACCTAAAATACTTATTTTCAAATCCTTTCTTCTATTATTTCCCCCTTTGGGCAGAAATAGTGAAGTAATGACAGGAAGATTGGTAAAAAGTGGACATTTTCAAATGAGGTTAAAAGGAAAAGTGACATCCTCACCCTGCAAAAGAGACACACCCTGGAACCTGAACTTCCTCCTGCGCTCTCACTGGTTCACCCTTTGCTGAAGTGGGCTTTGCCACCGAGCTGAAATCTAATGCAACTACAGCTAAATTCTTCATCACCCACTCAGAGTTCTAAGCTGCTTTTTTCAGATGCTTTATAATGCCTGTTTTAGAAAAGTGAAATGTCTTACAGCTATTTATTGTTACCCAGTTTAAGTCACATTTAAGCTTTTTTAATCTGATACTATGCCAAGGGACATACTATATTAAACAAAAGTTAATTATGTTATATTAGCTATGATACATATGGGACACAGAACACAATCAACTGAGGGGAGGAGCCGGATTTTAACCTAAGGCCATAATGGAATCACTCATATTCCTGTTAGGTAGCTTTCTCATCTTTCACTGCAATGCTTCACATGGTTTTTTTTTTGCAGTCTGTAAATTTCTTTCAACCAATATTTTCATTTCTTTCTAATTTAATAGGAAACAAAAAAATTAAGCCACATTAATTTAATGTTATTTTAAAAACTCATTTTGTATTATTGTAATTTGCTGCAATGTTAAGCCAGCAGGTTTGGCAATCCTCTTCTTAGTGAGACCAGCGGTGCCCTTTCTTTTCATGTCTAGGGTAACGGCAAAGGCTGGTAAACAGCTGGCAGAGATTTCTCTTCTATTGAGGAACTTGCTTCCTTTGCTTTTTTATACTGGTCTTAACGTAATGTGTTTGATTTAAATTAAATAGATCAGGATTCATTATATTTGTGTTTTAACTTTATTAAAGCATTCATATTATACATAGATCTTTCTTATGTTCTTTTGAAAAATTAGCAACTGGGCATAATTACATCCTGGTCAATCCCTTGATGAATTTACTCTTAGCCTTCACTACTGAGATGCTCCCTTTCTTCTTTTCATACTGAACACTTAGCAAATGAAGAGAATCCCTTCAGTTTTGCCACTGTAGGAGGTAAACCTATCTCCTGTGTTTTTGTTTAAAACTTTTGTTAAGCTTAACTCCTTGGTTTTGAAGAATGTAACTTGACTCCTATTATATCAGAATCTTAGGCCAGAGTAGAGTAGAAAAGAGACTTGAAATTATAAGTGAATAGTCCATGATTTAACAGGAAACCTGTTAGTTTAATTCCTGTGCTCAGTCTCCAACTCTTAGCAAATATTTCTTCTGCACTATCCCTTCAGCTCTGTAAATTTCCCCAATTATTCCACACATTTAACCTCTTCGGGCACCTCTGTTAGGTGCAGCCATTTCTGTGCTACCTTGTGGATGCCTGGGAAAGCAGACCACGGGGAAACTCCCCTGCAGCTCCTTCTACGTGTGTGTCTGGACTTCTCGCTAGATACATAACTCATCTGTATTATATATTACTCATGTCTATGACAGTTGGAACAGATTGTTCAACATTAACGAAAACAAAATAAGGTGTTTATGATGAGTAGATTTTGACTTGTCAAATTATTTAAAATGCTTTAAAAAAAACTAAATGCTGAAGTGAAGAATCAATATGACATTCCAGAATACACTCACACATTTTTTTGCTCTAGTCTAGTAGATCGTACTGTTCAATTATATAATGATTTGTTGGCTCCCCTCTTCCCACCCTCTGTTCCTCTTCCGGTCAGGAAAGGACCACCAGTCCTCACCTATGCAAACTCTGAGATGCATCTCACGTCTGGACAGCGGTAGCAGCAGTAACAGCATGCTTCTTAAACCTCCAAATCTCTTTTAGTTGGCTTTGCTATTGTTTCTTCTCTTGCTTGGTGGCTCAATTCCTGCAATTAGAGCCTCGGCCTGTGACTCAGCAATACTCTGTACCTAGCTGTAACAAAGATCTCTCCTTGGTTCCCTCAATGACCTTATTATTCGACCTGGACTTTCCTTCCCCCATGACCCACTTCCCCACACCAATAAGTCAGCCTTGGTTCATCTCAGTTTCTTCGCCTTTTTTACTCCTGATCCATCTGCATGGCTGAATAGGTCAAATCATGACGGTTATTTGCCTAAGAGCCCACCCAGGAGTGAACTCTGAATGTGATAAAATTATATAATAAAACAGATATTATAAATTATCATTAAGTACAAGGGCACATACAAGGTCTGTCTGGGAATACTCCAGCCAGCCATTGTTAATGTAACAAGAACGGTTTGTGTGACATCAGCGTAACCTGGCAGTGAAGGAGAGTGGACTGGAATGCGCAGGCATGACTGATGCTGACTTTACTGTACTAGTCAGTAGGGGTTGTAGTTGCTAAAACAACAAATCACCCAGGTGACTCAGACCCCCTACAACCTAGATTTAGCACCCTGTGACTTCTGGCTTTTCCCACAACTAAGTTCACCCTTGAAAGGAAAGAGATTTCAGACCATCCATGAGATTCAGGAAAATATGAGATTCAGACTATCCATGAGATTCAGCTGATGGCGATTGGGAGAACTGTGTGAGGTCTTAAGGTGCCTCCTTTGAAGGGGACCAAGGCATCATTGTCCTGCACACAATATTTCTTGTACTGTGTACCTTCTTCAATAAATGTCTATATTTTTTATGTTACATGGCTGGATACTTTCCAGACAGATCTTGTACACTCAAATGTAGAGAGTATGTTCAATAATATAATGGATTTTTTTTTATCTTTTACTATTTTTTTAATAATTACTTTATTGTTGTTCAATTACAGTTATTTGCATCCTCTCCCTTCCCCTCCTCCCTCTTCCTCCCCAGCCTCCCTCCTCCCCCTTGGTTCTGTCCAAGTGCCCTCCATAGTGATTCCTGAAAACCCTTCTCCCCTTTGTCCCCTCCCCCTCCCCCCTGGCTATTGTTAGACTGTTCTTAATTTCAATGTCTCTGGTTATGTTCTGCTTGCTTTCTGCTTTTGTTGATTATGATCCAGTCAAAGGTGAGATCATATGGTATCTGTCCCTCACCTCCTGGCTTACTTCACTTAGCATAATGCTCTCCAGTTCCATCCAAGCTGTTGCAAAGGGTATAAGCTCCTTCTTCCTTTGTGCTGCGTAGAATTCCATTGTGTAGATGTACCATAGTTTCTTGATCCATAATTAATGTTCAAAAAATCAGTGTGCTTCAAACCCATGGATTGGTCTGCTCAGCTTGGGATTTAGTTTCTATTGAAACATAACTTAAATTCGCAACAGAATGTTTGGCTCTAAGCCAGTTATGATGTAGTTTCCCTTAAGTTATTTGCTTAGAGCCTTTTAATTGAGGACATCTTCAATTAATGAAGGAGGAATATTACTAAAACATCTTGGATCAAGGTGGGCATGTGTGATGGCCTTGGAGGTACACCACTCAGATCTCTCTGCAAAAGTACCTGCTGAAGTTACACTGATGGCTGTCCCACCTTCAGATCCACTACGGTGTTGCACAGGTCAAAGGTGTGCACACTTGGCTGCTCTCAGCAAATGCCTGAATAAGATGGGATGTTATAGGTGAGTCCTTGCCTTCTCACATGGGGCTCCTTTTACCAACATTCTTTGCCCAGGAACTGCCCGTCAACCTGGCTGACACCTTCTCAGGGAAGCATCTGATGTTTCTCCAACCCACGTTACTGTCTTCTCTTTCTCTCCTTTTGTGGGTGTCAGGCCCACCTAACTCTCCCTATGCACTCCTTTACTCTCCCCCCTTAACAGATAGTCCCCTGATGAGTGTCATGTATGTCTAATTAATTCTGCTTTAGTGTCCATTTCACAGAGGACCTGAGCTGATCCATTACCTCTAGTCTTCACCCATGAAAGCACTTTTATACCAGTGCTAGCAAAACAAGAAACAAAACATTAATCTCTTTTTTCCATGCTATACTATAAAGGAATGCTATCACTTGGATAAAGATCATTTATTTATTTTTTAAGATTTTATTTATTTATTTAGACAGAAGGGAAGGATGGGAGAAAGAGAGGGAGAGAAACATCAATGTGTAGTTGCCTCTCATGTGCCCCCTTCTGGGGACCTGGCCTGCAACCTAGGCATGTGCCCTGACTGGGAATCGAACCAGCGACCCTTTGGTTTGCAGCCCGCGCTCAATCCACTAAGCTACACGAGCCAGGGCTGGATAAAGATCATTTAAAAACAAGCAAAAAGCCAAATTCATCATAAGGCCAGATGTGCTTTGATAAGCCTACTCATATGTAATTAGAAAATGACTTATTTCAAAGTGTTGAAATGTCTTTGAAGGGGAAATTATTTTCTCTAGTTTGTAGATAAAGCTATTGTCAAGGTATCATCTAAATCTCTAGAAAAAACTAAATTTTACTTTTGTCTTTATGATCTCCTGCATGTGGTGGGAAAGAGGAAGAGTTGGGGTTATACAGTGTGATATTAATTCTGAACGATCTTAGTTTTGGTAGCTGTCTGAGGCAGCGTTACCTCCCACTCAAGGCTTTCACTAGTGTTGAAAGAGTAATCAGCAAGCAGAGGAAATTCAGGATAGTATTCTACTCATAAATCACAACAATTGATTCAGAAAGGACAGCATTGAAAGAGGCCAGAGGGTTAGTAAGCACTGCCATTTTCGATTAATGTGACTGTCAGAAAGGGGAGAAGGGGATACTCAACTTCATTTTGTCCAGAAAATTGCTTTGAAAAATAAACCTGCAGAGGAAGAAAAATGCCCCTATACAATCAGTTTTAGAAAACAAAATTCTATCAGGGCGATTGTAAAAAGGGCTAAATTTCTTGGTTAAAACCAAATAATTCAATTAGTTTTTTGTGGTTTACTAAACATGCAAATTTTCTAGAAAAAGAATACATTGTTTGGAAGAAAAATATAATTCCTGCATTAAAAGTGCTCTCAATTTCTTTTGAAAAGAAAGTGCCCAGGTGTCCCCGTTAAGATTACAAAGTTGATGCCTCATCTTGAATTTGGTGAATATTATGAGAAATTACTCGAGTAGAAATACGCTTAAGATCTATTAAATCACTATTGTGATTTTCTTCAGAGCAAATGCTTCCCAGAAGGGCTCATGGGAAGACAGGTTATGGAAATTAGATCCAAAATCTCAACACTGGACTGAAGCACTGCTGGACTGTTTATTAATTTTCCGGACTAAACAAAATTCAAGAAAGACGGATAGGTAGATGATTCTGACTCTTGGCAAATCTATCATATGAGGGGGAATAAAGACAATTTTTATGAGATTTAGGACGCTTGATTCTGCAAAATGACTTAGGATAATGCTTGAACATTTTCCTGGGCAGATGAAGTGATATCCAACTAAGCTTCCAACCAAGAAGTCAGAAAAATGACGAATGTCAGGCTTTCAAAAAGATGAGTTGGGTGTCATGGGGATATCAGCTACAAAGGCTGGTGCTACTTCAGTGGCTCAAGTATGCAGTCTTGGGGCCTACATCAGAGTGCAGGAAGCCAGAATGGGGAGGGAGAGAGAAAGTAGAGCATTGCAAGTGTGCTTACCTGTTTGAACTCTAAAAGGCATGTCTAAGGGATGGGAGAAAACTCACTTTATTTCTCCATCTAACTCTTCTTCCTTTACCACTTAGGTTCCCATGTTGATACCCATTAAAATGATGACAAAATCAACAACAGCTGACACTTATATGGTGTTAGTTTATTTTAATATACATTCAAAATGATTATTCAGAAATTATTATATTCCTCAATTTTTAATGATAAGAAAATGAGACTCATGGAAATTTAGGGATTCATCCTTAAAATTATAATCAGTCAGTAGGTAAGTTGGGACGTCTTGTTCTGTTTCTTATTTTGGATTTATTGAGATGATACTGGTTAACAAAATTATACAGGTTTCAGGTGCACATTTCTACAACATATCATCTGTACACTGCATTTGTTAACCAAGTCAAGTCTCTGTCCGTCAATGTTTATTCCCCCCATACCTTCTTCCACCTGACCCACCCCCTTTCCCCTTGGCAATCACCACGCTATTGTCCATATCCATGAGCCCTTTCTCTCTCCCTCTCTCTTTTTTTACTCAATCCGTCCATCCCCTACACCCCTTCACCACCTGGTAGCTGTCATCCTCTCTCTGAGTCCGTCTCTATTTTGCTTGTTAGTTCATTTTATTTATTAGATTCCACATATGAGTGAAATCACATGGTACTTGTCCCTTTCTGACTGGTTTATTTCACTATACTTTCATGAAGGGTAAAATTTCTTTCTTTTTTATGGCTAAATAGTATTCCATTGTATAAAGGTTTCACTGCTTTTTATCCACTCATCTACTGACGGACACTTGGGCTGCTTCCAAATCTAGGCTATTGTAAATAATGCTGCAAAAATATAGGGGTGCTTATATGCTTTCAAATTAGTGTTTTAGGTTTCTTTGGATAAAGTCACAGAAGTGGAATTACTGGGTCATAAGGCAGTTGCATTTTTAGTTTATAAAAATATTTTATTTATTTATTTTTAGAGAGAGGAGGAGGTAGGAAGAAAAAAGGGGAGAGAAACATCAATGTTTGGTTGCCTCTCATGTGCCCCCAACTGGGGATCTGGCATACAACCCAGGCATGTGCCCTGACTGGAAGTTGAATCAGTGACATTTCACTCTATGAAATTGAAATTTCACATTTCAATGCCCAACCAATTGAGCCACACTGGTCAGGGCTATTTTATTCTTTTATATATCTTCCTCTGCTTCTTATTGTGATGATTATTACTATTATAATTATTATTATGATATTAAAGTAGGCCCTATAACATATTTTGTAATACAAGTTTTATGTTAACAAACTCCTGCAGTTTTTCTTTTCTTGGAAACTCTTTATTTCTCCTCCATTTTTAAATGATAGCTTTGCCGGGTTAAGTAGTCTTGGTTGTAGGGTCTTGCTTTTCAGTACTTTGAATATTTCATAACAATCTCTTCTGGCCTGAAATGTTTCTGTTGAGAAATCAACTGACAGTCTTATGGGAGCTCCCTTTTATAGGGAACTCACTACCTTTCTCTGTGCCTTTTAAGATTCTCTCCTTGTCTTTAATCTTTGCAATTTTAATTATGATGCATCTTGGTTTGGGTCTCTCTAGGTCCATGTTGTTTGGGATTCACTGAGCTTCCTGGACTTGTGTATCTTTTTCCTTCCTCAAATTAAGGGAATTTTCAGTCTTTATTTCTTCAAATATGTTTTTGATCCCTCGCTTTCTCTCTCTTCTCCTTCTGGTACCTCTGTGATATGGATCATCATTTTTAATTCTTTTTGCTGATCTGAGTGGGTGTTGTGTTCTACCTTGTCTTGCAAATCTCTGAGTCAATACTTTGCTTCATCCAAAGTACTGTTTATTTCTTCCAGTGTATTTATTCTTCATTTCGGGTATTGCATTCATTTCTGACTCATCCTTTTTTATGATTTCTTTTTTTAAAAGATTTTATTTATTTTTAGAGAGAGGGGAAGGAAGGGAGAAAGAGAGGGAGAGAAACATCAGTGTTTGGTTGCCTCTTGCACATCCCCTATTGGGGACCCGGCCTGCAACACAGGCATGTGCCCTGAGTTGGAATCAAACTGACGACCCTTTGGTTCTCAGTCCGGCACTCAATCCACTGAGCCACAGCAGCCAGGGACTTTTTTTATGGCTCCTGTGATTTTTAATGCTGTTGAACATTCTTATAATCATTGCCTTGAACTTGATAGCTGATGAATTGCTTGCCTCCTTTTTATTTGCTCTTTTTCTGGAGAATTATCTTTTTTTTTTTTTTTCATTTATGGCCTATTTCTTTTGTCTCCCTATTTTGGCTGCTTCTTTTTGTTTGTTACTATGTATAAGGCAAATCTACTATGACTCCCTCTGTTGGTAGGGTAGCCTTATGTAATACATGTTCTGGTGGCACATCTCCTTGATCATCTGAGCTGGGTGTTCCAGGAGTGTCATTGTGTGGGTTATATGGTACCTCTTGTTGTAATTGAATCTTGATTGTTATTAGCTCATTTGCATGAGGGAACAAAGCTTAGCCTTGGTGACTGTGAAGCTCAACCTCAACCACAGCATGTGAACTGCAGTGCAGGTGTTGAGCACATGAAGTAGAATTCTCCATAATAGTGTTTGGTGCCTTCCAAGATCGTCCTTTGAATATGCTGTTTGTGAAGCTTATTGGCTCCTGCCCTGCTGTCATCTGAAGCTGGCCACTGGGTATGTTGTTCTGGACCTCTTCAGAGATAGTCTAGTGCAGGCCAATTTCAGAAACTTCATGTGATTGGCCCTAGGCAATCTGTTTGGAGCTATCAGTGATTCAGTTTGTGGCTGCCTCTTCTGGGATGGAGTGCGCACAGAAAGGGCCAAACTATGCTCCAAGGATGTCTTTTTATCAGCAAAAGTCCCAAACACCCCAAGACTCACTTCTTCTTACCTCTGCCTGCAAAAAACTTCTTAAGCTTAGTCACTAAAAGAGCCTCTAGTTGTACTCCTTAGTCGAGTATAAGCTCCACCAGTTAAGGTAAGAGTGATTCCAGAGTGTGGGACTATGGCTTTCCTCTGGGCTGATGCCACAGGGAAGAGAGTGCTCCACCCAAGAAAGATGGTACCTGCAAAATGGGAGAATGACTCAGCACAGGGATCCTGGCAGCTGACCCTTCAACTCTCTCCTGAGAGCCACAAACCCAAGACTCTCCTCATGCAACTCTAGTCTGCTCTGCCTTTGCTCTGCCTTCCCTCTGCCAGAGTCCAGGGTAAGTGGCTGTGAAGAAAATTTTGTGTGCTGGCCCTTTAATACAATGTCTGTGTCTTTAGGTGTATCTGCCCAGTAGACAGAAACCCTGCTGCTTTTCACATCCAGGTGTTTCATAAGCACCTCTTCCTGGCTCTGGTGCTCTGGGATGGGGAGCCCAGCTCAGGGTTCAGACCCCCATATTTCTCAGGGGGAACCCCCTGTAGCTGAGATATCCCTCCAGAACCCCAGCCACTGCCCATGGGAGCAGGACCAAGGCTTTTTGTGTCTCTCCCCTTCCTACCAGTCTTGACGTGGCTTCTTCGGTAAATTCTTGATATAAGACTTCTGTTAAGGTTTTCTTCAGTTGATTCTCAGGTTGACTCAGGTTGACTGTTCTATATGTTAGTTATAATTCCAGTTTGTTCCTGGGAGGACATGAGTGTAGCTTCCATCTACTCTGCTCCCATCTTGTATCGATCTCTCTTCTCAAAATTCACCCATTTTTAAATTTGCTTTTGTTGTTTTGCCTTCCCTGGATCTTTAACAGAGTATTCATGACAAATCATTGTAAAAGTTTAAGCATGATTTAACCACACATTGGCAAACATCACAGGCTGATTATAGTCATGTGCAGCTTACTGGTGGGGAGATGTTCTGAGAAATGTGTCCTTAAGCAACTTTGCCATTGTGTGAACATCATAGAATGCACTTCCACAACCGTATTTGGTATAGCCAAATATGTTTACACACGAAGACTATGTGGTATAGCCTATTATTTCCCAGCTACAGATCTGTACAGCATGTCACTTACAAAACAACATGAGAATAAATCAAGCCTAAGAGAAAATGATGCAAACAAGGGCAGTAAACATGAAATGTATTAGGCAAACTTTTTTATAAGCAGAAAGAATATACTCCAAAATAACAATAAAGTGTATAGTAAATACATAAACCAATGGCAGTCATTTATTTTCATCAGGTGTTATGAGCCATACATAATTGTATGTGCTATAGTTTATAAAACTGGCGGTGAAGTAGGTTAGTTTATACCAGCATCATCACAAACATGTGAGTAATGCATTGTGCTATGAAGTTAGGACAGCTACAACTTCACTAGACTTCACTATACTCTTATGGGACCATCACCATATATGTGGTCCTTTGTTGGGCAAAACATTGTTATGTAGTATAGGAAAGAATTACTGTATGTAACTGCATGTGAAGGAACTACGTGGCAAACGCAGCACAGAGCAACAACCGGATAACAGGAGACTCAACATATAGAAATAGAATATGAAATATGTATACATATTAACATCTATTTTCCCAGGAAGAGGTTAAATTTCCCCATGAAAATCAGTATCCATGGTGGGTTCTGTGCCAAAACAGCTCCGGAAACTTCAAAGTAACAATGTCAAGACTCCAAAGGAAGTTTTATGTTTTGTGTTATTGTGAGTATGACCATCTTCTTATTTCTATTATTCAAAAGAACTTTCCTTTTATCAATTATTGTTTTGCTTCTCTTTGCATGCTTCAGAGATAGCACCAGCCTTTACCAGTGGAAATAATCACAACATTCAATCTGCGCCCAAGTGGAAAATTGCGGCACTTGAGGGTATTGTGTCATTGCCGGCAGTCTACAGCCATGCTCATTGGCAAGCTGGACTCTCACCCTGAGAGACGAGATGTTTCCACCTCATTATCTTGAACAGCAGGAATTCTAAATTCTGTCTTAGAAATAGGTCAGTGTTGGGGGCATAAAAGGGCACTACAGATGAAACCGTCTGGCTGGTGATAAAGAAAAAATAGTTGTGTTATCACTGAAGACACAGCACTATGTATCAAAGTGGGTAGTTAATAACTTTAACACATTAGCATTTGTATATGATATCAGTGATGACTTTTTAAATTTTATACTTTACATACTGGGAAATTTACTTTATTGGTGTACGTGTCTGTGAGTTTCGACAAATGCAGAGTTAACTCTAACTGAAATCATCCATAAACATAGAATAAAGTTCTCTTGTCTCCAAAAGTTCCTTTGTGCTTTTAATTTATAGTTAAATATCTCTCAATCTCTAATCTACTAGAAACCACTGATCTATTTTCCATCACTATCTTTTGGTCTCTCCCAGAATGGCTTATAAATGGAATAACACAATATGTAGCTTTTAAGTCTGGCTATTTTCATTTAATGAAAATCAGTGGTGATTTTTTTAAAAAGCAATAAAACAGCTCCTAAAGTTCTGACAACTAAGCCTTTCCCTGTTTCATAACTTATGCAGGAGTGTGATGAGCTACACAGCAAGGTGGGAACGTACACAGCTCAGACCTCTTCCCTACTTTGTCCTCTCTTGGGACTGGAAAGAGCTTCCAGGCCACCTGGTCCAACTCCTTCATCATAGAGTTCAGGGAGCTGTGGCTCAGAGAGTGACTGAGATGAGGTGGTTGCAGCAAAATCAGAGCAAGAATTTGCATATGCTGATTCCAAATGCAATCCTCTTTATTCCTAGCTATACAGCAATGCAAAACTTCTGAAATAAAAATCAAATATAAGGCTTTGTATATATGATGTATTTATTCTATAAGCATCCTCTTAAATTTCCATTTCAAATAAAAGTAAATCAACAAGAAAAAATAAGCCAAACCCTGGTATGATTAGACTCTAATATGTATCTTGTTTACTCCATGTCTTAGTCTGTCTGGGTTGCTATAACAATACCACAGACTAGTTCTCACAGTTCTGGAGGCTGGAAAGTCCAAGATCAAGATGCTGGCAGATTGTGAGAGCTGACTTCCTGGTTCACAGATGGCTGTGGCCTCACACGGCAGAGGGACAAAGGAGCTTCCTGGAGTTACTTTTATAGGGACATTAATTCAAAAGACCCCATATCCAAATTTGGGGATTAGGATTTAACAAATAAATTTTTACAGCAGCAAAAACATTCAGTCTATAGCAGTTCAATTATGCATTGCTTAAAGAAGGGAACTGGCAGAGAATTTCAGCAATCTTTCCTTAAAATTTTAAGAAAAACAAGCAGATTGTGATTTAGGCAAAGAACAGATACCTAGCCACCATCCCTTCAGTATATTCCTTCTCTTTTTCTCTCAATTTTTTATTTAAATTTTAAAAAGTTTCACTTTAAAACAGATCATGATACTAACGTGCTCTGTGTTTGCATGTGAATGAGCTTATTTACAAGGTTCTTTGTAGAACTTCTTGACTCCTTTAACTTAGCCATATGTAGGAGTTAGTAAACTTCTGTTTCACTTCTAATTCTTCAGAATTTCAGTACCTATGTCAAAGATGTCAATCATGACGCTCTTCAGACTATGCTTCATTCCAAGTGAAAGCATCTTTCCCGGTTCCTGCCAAACAGAAAGTCATGCAGAGGACAGGGGACCCCTATCTCCCACCACCCACAGTTCAGTTGTTTGCACCAGAAATGTGTGTTTCTGTCCCAGGGTCAGCAGTCCACAGGGTGGCAAGTAAAGACTACATGGTCTGGTGCAAAATGATAAGTAAAGCAAGTCAGATACTCTCTCTCAAAAATTCAAATTAAAAATTTCAAATTGAGGTGAGCACTGCTTATTGGAGCTGAAAGGTCCTGATATAGATGGGCTAGAGAAGTTATAGTGTGGAAGCTGGAGTTATGAGGAAGCAGGAACCATGAAAAGCAGATGAAGGTAGTGGATGGAGGCTGAGGCCTGGACATCTGTTGCTTGGAGTGAAGCTGAGCTGGCGCTGGAGCTATAGACTGGGCAGCAGTGACTTGTCTTCCCTAAGGCCCCACTGTTTGGGGCTTTCCTGGTCCCGTGCACACACAGTCTTATGTTAACCATCCTCCTGCTTCCATTACTGGAGGCGACTGGGTCTCTCTAGTCTTTGAATCAAGGAAGCTTTATATTCCATTTCAATGAAATTGATGGTAAAGACTCCCTTCACTAATAAAAGTAGGTGGTAGAGTTTCTTGAGTACAAATGGAAATATTTCACTCTCAGGGAAGTAAAATTTTACATTTTTTTGCTGAGTATGTGAGGAAAAAGAAATATGGGTTAATGAAATGCCTAAAGAAGAATGTTTTCAATAAATAAAGAGCTTTCTTTAAACCTCCCAGTACAAGCAGTAATATAGATAGTAACTAGCAGACGGTTTCCAAGTAGAATTAGATAAAACTGTTTTAAATAAAAGTCATATTTGTAATGAGAACATTTATGAAAAAAATTTCTAAAATTTTTAAGACTAGTTTTTGTACTTCTTATTTTTTCTTGTATTTATCTTTTTCTCCTAGAATGCCTTATTTCATCATGCTTTCTTAGCATCCTTCAAGTTTTAAGTTAAATAACAGATTTTCTATTTAACATTTCCTGAGCTTCCTTGTTTTAATTAGTTTCCCATTTCAGAGTATAATTGAATTTCTTTTACAAGATGGATCATATTCTATTTGTAGTATGGTTATTTACATGCCTGTATACTGCTTCCTCTAGTGTGTAAGATTTTCCAAATCAGAGCTTTTTTATCATATAGTATTGGGCTGAAGGAGAAAATATCTTAAAATATACTTAAGCACATTTTAGCTCATAGGTTTTTCTTCATAGATTCTTTCCCTTTTTAACCATGACGCACATTCACTCAGGATGGAAGAGATTTGTTATAGCAGAAATGCAAAAAGAAAGGGTCAAAACCCATACCAGAGGCAGTGCATATCAGAGATATTTCAACTTACAAAAGAGTCTCTCTTTTTAGAGGAAAAAGGTATATGCTAATCAAAAGGAGCAGGTGCAATACAGATAGAAATAAATGATTATAAGGGATAATAAAGACAGTGTCAAATGACTCTGGAGGAGAGAGTTAGGTTGCCCGGTTTGGAAGAGCTGGGAGATGAAAGAAACAAAAGAAGAGTGGGCAAGAGACTCAGGGACCATGAGGGACTTGACATAGCAGAGACTGCCCAGCTCTGCCCCAAGCAACTTATCCTATAGCCATCACTTGGGAGTAATGTGTGGACTTCAGTACAATACCAAAAATTCATCCATATCTGTCTTAGTCTGCTCAGGCTGCCAAAATAAGCTACCATAGACTGGCTGGCTTAAACAACAGACATTTATTTCTCACAGTTCTGGAGGCTAGCATTCTAAGATCAAGGCTCCTGCCAATTAGATTCTTGGTGAGGGCTCTCTTCCTGGCTTGCGGATGGCTGTCTTCTCACTATGTTCTCACACAGTGCATACAGGCTGGGATGCAATGGATTAAAGAGAACAAGTTCTCTGGTTTCACTTTTTATAAAGACACTAACCCTGTTGGACCAAGACCTGCTATGAACTGAATTGTGAACCCCTCCAAATTTATATGTTGAAGTCTTAACCCCCAATGTGACTGTATTTGGAGATAGGGACTTACTCTATTACGTGGTGCCCTATAAGAAGGGAAAGAGACACCAGAGCTCTCTTTCTATGTTTTTTCCATGTGAGAATACAGAGAGCAAGGGTCTGTCTATACGTCAGAAAGAAAGCCTCACCAGAAACCATAACACTGTGCACCTTGATCATGGACTTCCCAGACTCCAGAACAGTGAGAAATAAATTTCTGTTGTCTAAACCACCCAGTTGTGATATTTTGGTATAGCAGCCTAAACAGACTAATATAGTTCCTCATCCTTATGACCTCATTTAGTCTTACTTCCTCCTTATAGGACACTCTCCAAATGTGGTCACCTTGGGAGCTATGGCTTCAACATATAAACTTGAGGGGACACAAATCTTCAGTCCATAACAGTATCCATTTCAGTGGATTCTGCACGCTGCCTGCACTAAAGAACTCTGTTAGGAATATGGTCATAGCTATCTAGAGAGGATGCATTGTCTACAGATGCTTGCACCTTGTCCATTGGGTACCCAGCAAGAATGATGCTTGCTTCTGCCTTTGAACTTGTCTCAGCCAATCCTAAGCACTCCATGTGGATAGCTCCAGCATCAATGGCAAAAAACATGAATAAGCTTTTTTCATATACAAGGGGAACCTCTGGGCTTTCTATGCAAGTGATTGTGATGTTGTAAAGGGAAAGGTTCCTCATCCATTCTTGTGTTCTTTAGCTGCACAGAATTTATTCCTATCATTGAGGAAGTTATAAAACTCATTCTATACTTGCCGCTTTTCAATTTATATCTCTTATGTTGACATTCTAGAAAAATCTCATAGAGTTGAACTGCCCAAGTTCCATTTTAATATTTTCCAGCTGTTTAAATCCACAAAAGAAGATTCACATTAAACAGATCAATTTTCTTCTTAAGGTCACAGGAAAAAAGTAGATGGAAAATGAATTACACAGAACTACACTTATTAATCAAAGTGAAGGCCAACCACCTGACTACTTCAATGCTATTCTATGACTTATTCTATGACTTACTTTGAATCAATGTTGATTACCAGTAATTATGGATATATTACTAATAAGGCATGAGTAATTAAAATTGCAGATTATTTCAAATATTAATTTAGCAATATATTGTTATTTGTATCCCCATTAAATGTTTTAGTCATCCATCCATTTTTCCGTATCACCTCTTTTTATGAGGTGTGTACAAGTAGTCACATGGATAAAAATAAGTTGAACAATTGGCTTTAAAAATCAAGATCAGAAAACACTATAATCAATCCCTTGATGTTTGAGAATTAATTATAGGCATATTTCTCTCTAACCTTGGTAGCACCATATGTTGTAAAGATGTAAAAGGAATTTTAATGAGATTGTTGAATATGGCTCAAACTGAATTAGAATTAATGGTATAGTATTGTTCTTCTCTTGAGTGTGTAAAGATCTCTCAATTTATCTTTTTATTGTCCCTAGTGATTAGCATAATATTTTTGGCAGGAATTTTTGTGTTTCAGACTTAAACACATTTACTGGAACTTTGCACCCTAGAGAGTGAAGATGACATTAAGGACTGAAAGAAGGACATCTATGGCCACTTCCTCAGCCACACATTTACTCATTAACCTATGAAGAGAATGTCTATTTTTTCAGTGTGATTCAAAGTCCTGCCTCGGTCTAAATTCTCAAATAACCCCTTTGGTTTAATGCAGGGAAACACTCTGCTGCTTCTTTCCCCGCTCCCCTCACCCCGTTTCCATCCCATCACACACACTGACATGAAGGAGAGACTGAAGGCAGGATGAGGAGTTTGGAAGCAACTTGTAAACTGGCCAACGTGTGAACAATTCACACGTGAAATCTGAGGGAAAATAACGCAGGGACTTCACGGAAACCTACTCTGAGTCAGATGGAAAGTGAGGGCCAGAGAGCGAGGGCCTAGGAGCAGGCTGGAGAGAGCAGGGGCCCAGGTGCAGGCCGGAGAGAGTGAGGGAGCCCAAGAGTGGCTTGGAATGCCTTGGCCACTCTCTCCAGAGGAGAGGGCAGGTAAACCCCTGCCTTGACAGGCTTTTATTGTCTTTCTGGGCACATGACATCGAGGGTGGTCTTCATTTACTATGCACAGGTCCTCATAAGGTGATAGACAACAAAGGAGAGGACATCAAAGGAGTATATTTGCAAATGTAAAGGCAAAAGGGGTTGGACAGGACTTGAGAGGTTTATCACAGACTTTCAGGAAACGGCTTTGGAGATATGTAATCAGCATTTGTTCTTTTAACCCAGGGTGAGAGAGTTTTTTTAGCAAGAGCAAGGCTTAACTCTAGGAAAGATGTAAGCCTGATTTATCCATGGGAAAGCCCATTCATGCCTGTGGGGCCTGCTTGCCAATACGCACTCCAGAGATTTTTAGGGAGCACTGAGCTACATTTTCCATGATGAGTGGAATGGTTTCCTATAAAGGAGGAGCAGAGGGAAAGAACCAAAAATAGTTCTAATATTTTAATATGACAGACTGGGATTCTGTTCCAAACAGGCTCAAAAAACATTTCCAGGTCCTATGTGCAAAAAAATGTTTGTGTAATTTACAAGGCTGTTGAAATGTTATAGGTGGCAAAACAATTCAGACATTGGGAGGGTCACTCTTTTGTCAATGAAAGATTTCTAATGAAGTCTGTTGACAGAAAGTGAAGGGGATGTTGCTGCAGGATGGGAGGGAAAGTGATTGCTTCTATTTCCCATCCTTACACCCATTATGTAGTAAGAACAATGAAGTAAGAATTGTACCTGGGAAGCCACTACTTATGCAAAAATAGAGGAAAAACTGAATTAGGACAATATATTCCCATTTTCACAACAATTTTATTTTAGTGGAAAAGACATTGTATGGTATTGTTGACATATTGATTGTATAATTAGATACAAGCTAAAACTTTTAAATTCCGTAAGAAAAATTCTACATAATTATAACTGATTGTATTCATTGTTGGGAAAAGGTTATGTCAATAAATTTAATGAAACAATAACTCAGTAGGCTCCCAAAATGATAAATAGGGTTTCGTAGATACAGATCATTAAATGTGGCAAAGGAAGGCATTATTTGGCTAAAGTTCTGGAATACAAAATCAAACAATTAAATTAGATGGTCAATTGTTATTAAATTACTGGCTGTTCCCTGAAGTCTGGCAACTGACCCTGCACTCTGATCCTTCACCATCAATTAACATTTAAGCAACTGTTTATGAAGATGAACAGTCACTGTAGGTGGAAACTTAATTTTGCCGATGGTTGAAGTATAATTTGCTGTTCTGCTCGACTGTAAAAGGCATGAAGCCGTGCTAGGAAAGCCGTGTGAAGAGATGGGCACCGGCGCCACTGACCCGTGTTGCACACGCCACGTGAAGTTGGCGTTTACCAGCTCTGTTCTTAGAACTCGCAATTTTTCATGTCACACTATTTTATTTTCTTTATAAATTTATCCTGCTTAGGTTCCTGTTTCTGCCTTTTCCACTAGAGGGTGAGTTTCATTACATTTAGGAAGTGTTTGTCTTGTTTATTGCTACATTCCCAGAGTCCAGAGCGCGGCTGGTCATAATGGAAACCAAATAAATGCTGTCGAGGGAGGAAACAACGGTAAAGGGGAGCTAAAATAATCTAACCGAGGTAGAACCAAAATTACAGGTGAAAGGTTATAATGAAACTTTTACATAATATGGCTGGCCCACTCCTCGGAGTGGTGTTGGAAGCCCAGGCTCTGGATTTCCACGAGAGTAGCAGTATGGCTCACTTAATGGGAATGGGTGAGGCCCTGGTGTCCATGTGCTGCTCTTGCACTTTCCAGTCTCCTATTTCAAGAGTGCCCCTGAATCCACCCTACACTCATAATTATAAGTAAAATATTTAGATACATTTATAATCAATTTTAAGATGGAGCATGGCCCATTGGACACTTCTGATTACTATTCCACCCGTAATTTACTCCACAAATATTTATTTAGTTCCTAATGTGAGCTGGACCAATGTTTCGTCTTAAAGGTACAAAGCACAAACATCCTGGACATGGCCCCTCTCTTCCTTCCAGGTGAAAGAAAAGGAAGATTTTGATAAAGCAAGTTCAGTGACATGTGAGCAAAATTAAAACAGAGCAAAAGTGAGGTGAGACAATTTTGTAGAGTAGGAAAACGTAAAACCTTCTTTAGGAGAAAATACTTACACTGAGCGACTTAGTTTAGGCAGGGTAAAGGCAGACAGAAGGAAAATGGTCCTTATGACCCTCTAGTCTTCAATATCTGAGTCAGTCTCTCAGTACTCTCATTCAAATTTGGAGGAAGAGAATCTGATCATTTCATCTTGGGTTAGATGTCCACCTTAGTCCCATCAGCTGTGGCGGAGCAGAGGCACAGGGCCAACTGCGCCAATGCACCGGGTGGGCGCAGCCTCAGCAGGGCCCGTGAGAGGTGGAGACCTTCTCTTAGAAGGGGAGGTGGGTGAGGAAGCAACATCTGTCTAGATCACAAAATGTTATTTCATATGCAATGCCAAAGACATTTTTGCCTAACATAAAACTTTACCTCCCAAAGAGGCTGAGTGTCACTGTGGGTCAAGGTCCCCAAGTTTGATTATTCGCTAGACACACCCATAGGACTTGGTATACAGTTTTACTCATGAATAAGATTGAGTACAGGGGAAGAGTACAAAAGCCGAATCATCAAACAGAAAGACACATGGGCAAAATCGGGGGAGACGAGGTGCGAGTTCCAGAACCTTCTTCCGGTGGAGTCACATGGGCTGCATTTAAATGCACTTCAATCGGAAATGAGATGTGACACATGTGTGAAGCGCTGCCAACCAGGGCAGCTCATTAGAGACTCAGGCCCAGGGTTTTTATCAGGGGCTGCTCTCATAGGTACCCCCTGCCTAGAATACAGCCAAATTCTAGATTCCCAGAAGACAAGCAGGTGTTCAGCACGAGCCACATTGTTTGGTTGTTTGGATAAGCAGTTTAGGAATGTCAAGCCTCTCCTTTAGTCATTTAGGAAATGACGATAGGAGAGTTCCCAAAAACCAAGTTCCTAGACATCAGGCAAGGGCCAGCCTGGCCAGTGGACCTTTCCAAAGGATAACCGTCAGTACTGGATGTTAATTCTTCCTGCACACGCACCATCTCAGTGAATATCCACGCTCTCTCCCCAGTAGGAAAGAAACCAAATTCATACCCGCACTATGGGAGGCAGCTTATATTTAAGTGATATTAGCTATGAGCAATGCATTTGCATTTTTTGTGTGTACTTTGTTCTGTCTTAAATAACATTCATTTTTCTTGAGTATTCAGTATCTTCTTTAACATAAACCATAAACTTAGAGCTACCATTTGTCCAAATGACTGTATATTTGCCTGCTTCTTTAATGTTGCCAAATATTTCAACCACCCCTTCTACTGAGAATTACTATATTTTATCACTCACAGGTCAGGCTGCAGAGAGCACTGTCTGTATAGGTTTAGCTCCTTGGTGATGCTCTACAGTGTTTGGAAGGCATAGAGGCCAGGTCCACTCCTGAGAGAAAATCAGCTGACCCTGAGTATTTATCTCAGGATTCTTGCCTGGTTTCAGGATTTCTGTCATTTTGGTCCCTCATCCTATTTGTTCCCTCACCTTTATTTGTTTCTACCTCTTTGGTCACTCTGCCCTCAACTCCAGCGTCGTTGCAGCTTTAGCTCTGCTCTGCAAGTTCTCCCGTAATGTTGACGGTGAGGCTTGCCCCATGAATGAAGGGCAGCCCTAAGTTCCCAGCAGGTCTTTCACATTCTTCAGCTTGGCAGGAGTAAAATACAAGCTAGTCTTTATTATGCTAGCGTTGTTTGCCTCTCATAGCATAACTTCAAAGTCATGCTTCTTTATTCCATATTACGAAGACTTCCTTCTCACAAGGGAAGGGAATTTAAAAGAGCGAGTGGGGCACAGAATTCCTTCCTGCCACCTGCGTGTCTTTCCTTCTGTCATACACCCACCTCCTACACTCTGCCTCTTGCTCTCTGGGTGCAGACCCTCTGAGAAGTCCATCTTCATGGATTATCGGAAGACAACTAACACTTGGACACAAGGAGGCAGGGCTCCAGCTTGGGTTATTACTGACTTTATCTTGACATTTTTCTCTGGTATTATAGAAATGACGTAACGAGTAACTTTAAAAGGGATTTCATTTGAAACAGTACTGATTAAGTTTGAATTGTATGGAGGCCTTCCTGAATGCTTTTGGAATTACTTTAATGGGAAACTCTAATGCAACTCTTTTTGTATGTCTGAAAAAATTGAAATCTCTAACTGCTTATGCTGTGTGTGTGTTTTTCTTTTTGGAACTCACTAGGAAGCTGAATGTCACAGTGTCTGGAAAAATTAGCTAGCTGCACTTCAGTAATCATTTTGAAAGTTATCTTGTAAAGATTTTTTTGTAGTTATAAAGAGTACTATTCCAATTTCCCTAAAATTATGCTTAATCATATACTCTATGATGAATAGTGCTTATCTTTAGAGAAGAGAAAGGAAGGGAAGAGAGGAGGGCTTCAGAAGACTCACCTTTCATTCCACATATTTCTATATTGTTTGACTATATTACAATATGTATATATAGTGTATTACTTATATATTAATCTAAAATACCTGAAAAATAATTTTGAATACAGCTAGAATTCAAGATATATATATGCTAACTTGTAATGCAAACTTGTATTATTTCCTACCTACTTAAAAATCATATTAAATATTTGGCTATTTGTGTACCACATGTGATTGTATTCAAATGATCAAAATTTCCATTTCTTTTGTTTTTTTTGAAAGAGGGCAGGACAACAGAGAAGACCATCTCTTAAATTGAGATGTAGTATAATAATAGCAATAGTGATTGCTGCCTCTTATTGATTCTTATTGACAGTTTTACAAATTATCTTTAATTTCTATTAAGCTTGTGCAATAAGTAGGTGCTATGTTAAGTACTTTATGTGCATTGTTGCAGTTGACTCATGAGGTAGGTTTTGTTATTTTTTTTCTGTTCCCAGATGAGTACAGTGAGTTCCAGATGGTCTATGAGTAGCTCGCCCATGTCTATGCAGCTCCTGAGCCCCAGAGCCAGGATATGCCCCCAGACCAGTCAGCAAACGAGCCCTGTAGAAAGGTAGCAGTCACACAGTTGGGCATTAAAAATTGATGAGATTCAAGCTTGGCCTCTACCATGTAGAAACAATGTGAACAAGTTACTTCAGTTCTGTGTGTCTTATCTAAGATATGCAGGCCTTATTTGTAAAGTGAGAGTAGTAATTGATATACTTCACTAGGTGGTTATGAAGATTAAATGACATGAATTTATAAGGTACTTAGTAAAATTCCTAGAAATGATAGCTACTATTATATCTAATAGACACTGTGCAAAAAACTATGTTCTATGTATGTATGGATGGATGTATCTATCTATCATCTCCTATTTATGTAAGGAACTATGTAATTTTTTCTTAAATTCACAAAAACATGGATAGTAGGTAATATTGTCTTCGTTTTTACAGACGACCAATGCTCAAAGAATTTATATTACTTGCTCAGAATCATGAAGTTTGAAAGCTGTGACACAAAGATTCCAAATCAGATTTTTCTGACCTGATGTCCAAGGTTTGCCCCCTATGTCATTGGAAAACAGAACCAAAGTAGGTAGAAATGTGCACTCACCACCTCTGTGACTTCGAGTGTGTCTGGACCTCAGCATCCAGCTGCTTTCCTTCTCTGTGGGATGAGGTGATACCAACGACTCCGCCCTGGGGCTGCCAGGTCCTGGAGACTGTGCATGGAGGAAGTACTTTGCATGGGGCGCACCCGCACTAAATGGCAGAACTAAATGCTGTCTCCCTGGCATCCAGTGATGCTCAGAACTGGCACCTTGCTAAGTTCACTAAATTTCTTTCGATCACATACTAGCTGGTGATAATATTTGTATATTGGCTCTGAAAGGTAAACTATCAAATACATGTAAATATCTTTTTTACATCAAAAGACAAATGCCATATATTTTCCTATATGTGTAGAAGCAAATGAACAAAATAAACTGATAAACAAAATAGAAACAGAGGCATGGACGCATGGAACTGACTGACAGCTGTCAGAGGGAGGGGCTGAGGGGAACAGGATGAAAGAAGGTGAAGGGATTCGCCAAAGAACATTATTAGCACAACCCATAGACACAGACAACAGTGTGGTGATGGCCAGAAGGAAGAGGAGGCAAAGGTGGGGAGGAGGTGGGCAAGGAGTGGGGGGGATGGGGGCATCTGTAATAGTGTAAACAATAAAAATAAAGAAAGAAAAGGCTCTCCCTTGCTGGTATAGCTCAGTGGATTGAGTGCGGGCTGCAAACCAAAGGGTTGCTGGTTTGATTCCCAGTCAGGGCACATGCCTGGGTTGTGGGCCAGGTCCCCAGTGGGGGCCACGTGAGGGGCAACCACACATTGATGTTTCTCTCCGTCTTGCTCCCTTCCTTCCCTTCTGTCTAAAAATAAATAAATAAAATCTTTTAAAAAATTATTTCAAAAAAAGAAAGAAAAGGCTCATACTAAATACAAGATATTGCTCTTATTATTCGGATTCACAAGTGCATTCTTCAGGTGAAGTCACGACCGCGCCCAGGAGGCTGGGCGCTGCTGCAGTGCTGCACCATCCCCTGCGCCACAGGCTGACCTTGCGCGGATGTCAGTCCCCCAGGCCTCACGGCTTCTGTGGTCTCATGTGCAAAGTTCTGCATTAGACGTTCTAGAACTAGCCTTCCTGTCATGGGTTTTTAGTAAATCTTTCTTTTCATTTATATTTCTTACAACAAAACAGTTACACACATATTTTGTTACTACTTTGTGAAGAAATTAAGGAAAATTTTCTGTAAAATGTGTTTTCACACAGCCTTTTTGAAAAAAGCAGAACATTCAGCCCAGGCCCGGGCTTGGTTGTACTTGGTTGGTTGGGGTGTCATCCTGTAAAATGAACGGGCGCAGGCCAATTCCTGGTCAGGGTCAGGGCACATACCTCGGTTGTGGGTTTGATCCCCAGTTGGGGAGCATATAAGAGGCAACTAATTGATGGTTCTCTCTCTCTCTTTTCCTCTCTAAAAACAATTAAAAGAATGTCCTCAGGTGAGGATTAAGGGGAAAGGATTCTTAGGAACAAGTATAAAGGACACATGGACAAAACCAAAGGGGTGTAGGATCAAGGGTGGGACGTGGGGATGGCTGGGGTTGGGGGGAATGATAGGGGGAAAACGGAAAAAACTGTACTTGAACAACAATAGAAAAAAAGTAAAAAGAAACAAAAAATAAAAAAAGCAAACCATCGAATTTTCAGATGGAAGAATGTTTAGAAAAAGACCCTAAGAATCACTAGAGCATAGATTAGCTTTCTTATTCTATGCAATTTGGAAAGACAAGCAAGAAACCACTGAGGAGTGGGGAACAGGTTCCTTTTTGCTAGGAAACCAGGTGGAAGGAGAAGATAGTCATTGTCTCAGAGGCTTGGAAATGTGTCTAGAGAGACTCCGAAGCAGGCAGCAGACGGCGAGCTGCCCCCAGCACATTCAATACGCTGAAGGAAATGCCGCAGCCTGCATTTTAGAAAGGCGTAAGCAGTATGAAAGCAAATAATAAATAATTGCCATAATCCAATTTTTTCCATTTCTTTTTACTCTCTCCCATTTTTTAATTAAAAAAGCATTGTCTACTGTTAACAGAGTAAATGTTTGGGTTTATTAAAAAAAAAACTTTAGCATTTTTGGCGGGAGAGTGGAGGGAGGTTGGGAAAGGGGCTGGTTGTAAGGGACCAGAACATCCAAGAAGTAAGAATATAAAGATGCTTAAAATTTTTTCTTAAATAATTTTTAACTTAAATTATAATGAGCAAAGCCTGATCATTTCAGTGATTTTTTCCATCTGGAAATTTCCATCATTTGCATATAAAACTATATTTTCTCCTTTCTAGAATTTATGTTTTCTCCTCCACTGGGTAGGCTGTTAATTTTGCAGTTTAGATTGTGCGTTGGATAATTATCAAATGTTCATTGTAGTCAAACTCTCGTTTTATAACCTTCATGCTGTCCAGCCCTTCTCCTTCCCCTTCCTCTTTGCTTACAGGGAAAAAAAAATCCTACAACAGCTACGACTCACATTATGATCTGCTTTTCCAAGGTACAGTAAAAAAATGTATTGAAAAGGGGAGCATATGTAGTAATTAAATTATGACCTTTTCATCTCAGAAAATGATAGGGAGTTTTTGTCACTTTAGTGAGAAATTCAGCAATTGTGCTCAGACCAGTAGAATGCAAAGCATTAGTGTTGTGTGACTTTCTATTTGTGTGTGTGTGTGTGTGTGTGTGTGTTTTATTAATACTGGTTTTCCAGAATGGAAAGGGGTCTAAGGTTCTGGGCTTCATGGTTTCCACATTGACCTTGGCATCTTTCCTTATTTCTTAACCACCAACTCAAAAGGTCCAGTAAATTCTAACAGAATCCTGGGAAGTTGACCAAATACAGAATTTTAATGATGTAATATAAGATTCTGGATGATAATAAACTTAATTTTACAAAGACATAATCTTGTCAATATAATATAATTTACCTGAAGAATGTGAAGATTTATAAAATGAAGAGCAAAGAAATACAACTTATCTTAATTTTCCTCATCATCTGGAGTCTTTCCAAAATAGTACTACATACACACTCATTTCCGATAACGTAAAAACGAAATTGAAAATTTGAAGAACATTCATTATAAAAATAATAAAGCAAGGAAAGCATAGACCAAGTAAACTATGAAAATGTGGTAAACAAATCAGAATTTCTAACACCTTGGAGAAGTGACAAGTGGGGGGTGTGTGTGTGTGTATGCATGTGTGTGTGTGTGTGTTAATTGGCACCAATTCAGATATTTGGAGTAGTTTTTCTTCTACCTATTGGCTCAGTCCTGACATTGGCACTGAGGTTAATTTTGCTCAGTGTAAGGCTTATAAAAGCCTTGAACTCACTGACTCTTATTCCATTAACTAGGTTATTATTACTTATCTGATTTTTCCCTATGCCAAGAGGTTCCTTCGAAGACTCTATTAGGGTTCCAAACAGTAAAACAGTTACTCTAAGAGCCACCAGTATACCAAAGAGGTTTAACAGCTGAGTGTTAGCAGCCGGATTTCTGCTTTAGACAATAACTGTGATCTGTGTGGAGATAAATTTGAGACTATCACATGGTAAAGGGAAAGCAGATGAGGGAGCTATCTTGTAACTGTTCAAGTGAAAAATTAAGGCAGTGGTGGGAGGGATGGAGTAAGAATGAGTTAGAGAAACATTTAGATGGTAAATTGGGACAACTTGGTGATGGACTGGATGTGGGTGGTGGCAGAAAACACGATCCTTTTAGAGAAGCGCCTCACCAAATTGAGTGTCCATGGGGTTTGGACCTAGAGAGAGCACTCCTGTGTTCGGAAATGACTTCAGGGGGTGAGGGGCAGGAGAGCGTGTGTGGGGGGCGTGGGAGGAGGTGGGTGTGGAAATGAAGGGAAGAGAGAGAGATGATCTGAGCTGCATCAGAACACGAACAGATGTAACGAGAGAAGTCAAGGAGAAATTATTCACTGGAGATAGCCCCAGATATTTAGAGACCGTAACCATCTATGCAAATATGTGTAATTGAGAAAAAACTGTGTCTCAGATGAAATGAATAAGCCTTTGCATTGGACAGGAAGCGGTCTGGGCTTCGAGGCTGTGGAGACCATTGTTGACAAAATGCAGAGACAAACTGCTTAATAAGCAAATGATCACCTTAATTGTAAAGGAAGAAAAGACACAAGAGCGTCACCTAGGAAGATGTATTGTTTGCATTTACATTTAATACAGGTACTTTGTTTTGCAGCAGACCAATAAAACGGAATTGGTCTAGCAGAATTTTAATTAGGTATTGCCTTATCCAGGTCTTTCCTGAGCTTAAAAGTTTCCCTTTATTATAGAAAGAAATAGGAAAAACATGTGTGCTCATCAGAAGAATATCCACATTACCCTTGAAAGCTGTTTTAATTTGAGCAAATGTCTCAGATAATGTTCTTTTTGTTGTGAGAAGATTTGTCTGCCTGGAGAGATCGGGACCTCTGACCTGTAGGCACACTGTGGAAACACTGGACATGGGAATTTGTCATTTATATGGAATTTATCATTAAAGTCCTCAAGACCCAATAATGAGCATTGCAACAATCACCTCTGGATTCCTATGTAAGGAGTTTACAGTCAGTTTTTAGCAAACCAGGTAGTTATTTGGGTCTTTCTTTTGGGTCTTAGTTTTGCTTCTAACCTTGAAATGAATTATCATGTAGTGGAGTACAAAGGGTTTAGGAGTCTGACAGTCTGGGTGGGAAGGCAGAGGTGCCACTCAGCACTGCATGCTTTAACTTGGCTTCATTTGTAAATGCCTAGGGACAAGCATAGCAGATGGCTAGTGTGGAGAGTAGATGTGAAAATATGGGCAGGCATTCCCAAAGAGCCTGGCCCACAGTGGGCGTTTAGTAAACTTAATCCCCTTTCTCCTTCTCCCTTCTTTCCTAGAGTGGACCTCAGTGCCATAACTAGTACTAAGCAAAGTTGTGAAAGGACAACAGCTTACATCTTTCTGAGTACCTCTCCTTTCCTTTGGTGATCCCATTTGCCTGGGACCAGGAGGCAATCACACTATTGTAGGAGGGCATTACAGTTCACTGAGCATGGCACACACGATGCCTTCCACGCAGGCATACTTCAGAAATGTCCTTTTCTTATGCTTCTCGCTGTGGCTCAGCAAAGTATATGATCCTTTATCACAAGCAACAAAACTGAGGTGCAAAACTGAGGTGCACTGAGGTGACAGTCTCACAGTCACGTGGCTGAACTTGGCAGAGCGAGGTCTGCACCAGGGCCCTCACTCTGAGTTTACCTCGCAGCCCTGTCACTGCACCTGGATATCTGCTCCTCCCACTGTGGCTTCTGCCCAACCTGCCTTTCCCGGGCATGTCTCCTGGTGTTTCTGCCATTAATCAAAAACTCACTCACCCGTTACCCAAGTGTGTGACCTTTCCTGTCAGCAAGCTCTTCCAGAGGAGAATATGTTTTCATCTATTATGAAATTTTGGAAAGTGATATTCACCTATGGTAGACAGAATAATACCCCTCCCCCAAAATATGCCCATGCCCTAGTCCCCAAAACCTTGGACTATGTTACTTTGCATGGCAAAAGGGACTTTTGCACCTGGGATTAATTAAGGACCTTGAAATGGAGAGATTGTTTCGGATTATAAAGGGGCCCAATCTAATCTCATGTGTCCTTAAAATTGGAGAACCTTTCCTGGCTGTGGGCAGAGAAAATGTGACTGCGGGTGGCGGGACAGAAATATGCAAGATGTCCGGCTTTGAAGATGGAGCAGAGGGCATAGCCAAGGAACGTGAATAGCCCCTAGACCTCGAAATAATAAATTATTAGTTAGAATTGCCTTAACGAAGTACCACAGACTGAGGCTTCAATAACGGACATTTATCGTCTCATAGTTTTGGGAGCTCGAAGTCTGAGATAAAGATGTGGATAGGGCCGTGCTCTTCCCCCGAGCAGTGCAGGGAGGACCTGCTCCCGGCCTCTCTCCTAACATCGTTTAATCCCCACATAAGGATATGTTTATTAATTTTAGAAAGAAAGCCAGGGAGAGAGAGAGAAAAGAAGGGAGAGAAACATTGATGTGAGAGAGAAACAGCGATCAGTTGCCTGCTGTTCACATCCCAAGCAGGGATCCAACTATCAACCTAGGTATGCGCCCTGACCAGGAATCCAACCCTCGGTCCTTCGATGTATGGGATGACACTCCAACTGAGCCACTTGGCCAGGGCCCCTCTCTTAACTTCTGATAGTTACTTGGCTTGTGGCAGCAAAACCATCTTCGTACGATGTTTGCTCTGTGTGTGTGTCCAAGTTTCCCCTTTTATAAGGACACAGTGAAATTGGCTTAGAGTCCATTGAATGACTTCATCTTAATTTGATCATAATTTGCAAAGGTTCTATTCCCAAATAATGTCACTTTACAGGTACTGGTGGTTAGGGCTTCAATATGTCATTTTATGGGAGGGCTGATTGGGGGCACAATTCAATCAGTAAAAACAAGTTAGAGTCTCCCTTACAGCCTCCTTAAAGACACACAGCCCTGCTGACGCCGTGAGTTTGCCCCAATGACACTTCATTCAGACTTCTGAACAGCAGAACTGCTAGATGATAAATGTGTGTTGTTTTAAGATACAAAGTTTGTGTTAATTTACTGTGGCAATGATAGAAATCTAATACATCTCCTAAAAACAATGTCCACTTAATAAAAGGGGGGAAAGTCCCAAGATTTTAAATGACGGGATGATGCTGGCCCATCACAAACATCTCGAAAATATCCACTAATGATGAGCTACCACATCACCACACTCATGATGTGTCAGAGGCCACGTCTCCCTTGTTCATCTTAAGAGAGGAAACTATTCACCAGACACAAGTCAGTACTTCATTCTTTTCCCGAAATAGTCATATGGCAAGGACATGGGCTTTTGGCGTAGCTGATGATAATTGTTCACTACCCAGGCTTCCTCCTCCTCCTTCACAATATTATCACATTATCTTCCTCAGCTCTAGCAGAGCCAGCCACCCGGTGTTAAGCTAATGGAAAATGTGATGTGTCCATTCATTACTTATCAATGAAATTAGGGATCGACATGATCTAAGCTGTCTTGAATCGAAAGTGTAATCTTCGAAGCAGGAAGCAAACAACAGAAGGAGGCTGAAAAACCAACTGCATTTCCAAGTTTCTTTAAACTACAAACTCAGACCTGGTCACATCCGGTGTGTCTCCTGGTCCCTGCCTTGCCCAGTTCTCGAGGGTGAGTGCTTCTTCCCATCAGGTCCCCACCCCCCCACCCCCCACCCCTGTCAAGTGCTAAATCTCCCAAGCATGTTGGCCCTGCCTGTTTGATCACATTCAGGCTATTGCTGTTCTCTTCCTTTGTGATATCTAAATGCTGCTTTTACAAATATTTTAAAGCAGCTTTAGTAAAGTTTTCTTTAGTCTTTTAAAGGTCAAGGGTGTGGAGCTGGATTGAGTGTCACTACTGGCGGTGAAAATTCATCATGAAAATGTCAGTCGGCCTCCTGACTCCCTGCGGAGACTCATCCATCAGGAGGGGTCAGCCCTCCAGGAGTTACCTGAGTCCAGAACATTTGCCAGTCGGGCAGGGGAGTGCTATGTGTCCCAGACTTGCACATTCAATTGCTCGCCTGGTTGTGCAATAAGCTTCTCAGACTTGTTGTGTGCATGCCCTGCTTCCTGATTTCTGTTCTATGCCCAGTCACTTCCCTCCACAACCTGCCACTTCTGGAACTGTTATTGCATCTCAGCTTGCTCAGGTCTAAAATTTTACAATAATCTTTCATTTATTTTTTTACACCCCATACTCAAGTTATCAACAAATTTCCCCCTTCTCCCTTCAAAACATGTCCAGAATCTAAGAACCTTTCAACACCTTCACTGTTACTATTCAGCTCCAAGCCACTGTTTCTCATTCAATTATTTCAGAAGCTTCCCAATATGTTTTTCTACTCTGCCTTTGCAGTCTTTAGTCTATTGTTAATACCCAAGTCCAGTAAAAGACCTATTAAAATGCAAATCAACTCTTAATTGCTCAAACCTTTCCAATAGCTCTCTATTTCACCTAAGAAAATAAAATAAAAGCTGAAGTGCTTGCCTTGGCATTAAGGCCTGCAGAATCCGGCCTCCCTTTTCCTACCTCCTGCCTGCTCTCTTGCACTTCTACCCACCCCTCCTTCCTCTCCAGCCACTCTGGGCTCCCTGCTGATCCTTGGCCGTTCCAGGCATGCTGTCTCAGGGGCTTTGCACCCTCTCTCCTGTCTGCTTGGAAGGCTCTTCCCAGACAACCTCGGGTTCTTTCCCTCAGCAACTTCAGGCTCTATGGAAATGTTACCTTCTTACTAAGGCCTTCCTTGGTCACCATCCCCATTTTATGTTTATTCTTTTGTCTCCCCAATATACTACATGCTTTGCTCATTTATTTTGTTGACTTCCTGTCTTTTTCTCACCAAAATATCAGTGCAGTGAAGACAGAGGTGTACTTCTGCCTTTCCTTCCTATATTTGAATTTCTAAAATAATGTTTGCTCGTAGTCACTTCTGTAACATAGGAGTGAGTGAGTGAATGAATGAAGGAGTGAAGGAATTTCAGAGGAAAGTAAAGGAGCATCTAAAGCACTCATCACCTCCTTGTGTAACTGGAATTCCTCCTGTGCCACTGACGGCAAGATGCGGGCCAGACCTGTCTGTCCTCTAAGGAGGTTAGCAGCTGTTGCAAAAACCGGCATGCCTACGCTTTAATAGAAAATACATCTTTTCTAGGTTGGCATTTTCCAGTTCATGAAGTTAAAGGTGCTTTAACTTCAGAGGTTTGAGCAATAGAACTCTATCCTTTAGAGAATTCCTTACCCCTCCTGACTTGAGACACAGTGCGTCAGATGACGGGAAAGGGTAGGAGTGAGAGTTTTGTAAAGGAGACCAGGCTTTGTGCTCTTAGGGGCAGCCTTTGGGCATTGGGTTGTTTTTTGTTTGTTGATGTTTTTAAGGAAACGTTTTTATGGACGTTTTTCCACAGTGACTAATGATTTGGGGGATTGTCCAAGAATGATAGCTCTGGCCACAGGAGTGGTCAGGAGTGGGGCAGCATTGAGTGGTTCACGCACCTGTTTGTTCATACATTTGTGCATGGCTGCTAAAGCCAGCCACGGTGAAAGGCATTGCAGTTATGAGGAGAACAAGACCCAGTCCCGGTTCTCAAGAACTTCTTGGCTGCTTAAGATTCAACTATAATTCATAAGAGCATGCACGGGATGATTTCCCAGAGGGGCTGCATATCCTGGGCTGGGGTCAGGGAAAGACAGGGCGGTGGCTGAGCTAACCCGAAGTACCAGTGAGAACTGGCCAAGTGCAGAGAGCTGGGTGAGGCTGCCAGGCTGAGAGCAGTGCTGGGTGGACACAGGCCCAGAGGAAATGAGAGCCAGGCGTGCTTGGAGCCTGCGAGTAGCCCAGTGTGGTTAAAGGCTGGAGGCCAAGGGGATGAGACGGGGGCAATGGTAAGCTCACTGAGGCCTTAACTGCTGACTTTTTCCTTCAGTTGATAGAAGTTACCTTGTTATTTTTCAGTGGTATCTGACAACCAAAGTAATCATCTTAAACATGATGAAGGCATAAGGCATTGCCTTCGTGACTTTTGGAACCAGATGATTAGCGTGGTGAGTGGGGAATTAGAGACCATCCAATGCAAGGTCCCCAGAAATCCAACACCCAGCGTGGTTGAATGGCTCCTGGGGTCACGTGGTGAGTTGGTGGCCATGCATTGCTTGTTCTAAGGTTTCTTTTTTTCTATTTTATAATGGCTGAAATTTTATATTGACATTTTCAAGAAACATTCAATTTATGAGCAAGAGAATAATTAGTAGTCCATCTGCAATGTGATTTTCAGATGAAAGTGAAATGAATCTGACTTTTAAGAGGACATTTACCAGAGAGACCAAAGGGACAAACCTTGTCCTCTGTCAGACCCAGGGGTACAGCCAGCCTCTCCCTGGGCCTGATACTTTGCCTTCCCAACTGTTTGTTGTCTTATCCTATAACACAGCACCTGCAGGCATTAGGGCAGGGATGAAACAATTCATCACATTTAACATCCAGGATGCCTGCCAGGAGTGAGCACCTGATAATTTGGCAATAACAATGATATTGGAGTTCATAGTGAGTACTGAATGCTAAAAGGGGGTGAGTCTTCACAGATATGACTTTAGAGATGATTCCTCCTAGATTTAGAGGCCCTGAAATGAAGACTCACTTAGGCCAGCCTGTTTCTGCCTTAAGGAGCAAGACAGTAACCCAGAGCCCTGAGAATGTGGGAGAGGCTCCACCCATGTGCGCGTGCAAGGGGGAGATGGGGGTGGGCTGGCTGTCAGAATGTCAGATGGCCAGAGGAAATGAGACTGAGACTACGTCTACTGTGGGAACAATGGCTTTCATTTGATTATCTTTCATATGTGTGCTGGTATATTAAAAATCACATACAGCATTGCTTTCAGAGTTTCTTTAGACAATCAATTTCCCTGTTGGTATGTTCCAGTGACTCACAGTTCAAACTCATAATGGCTCACAGTACGCAGGCCCTTTTCTTAGGTCATGAACATAGATAAATACTTTATTTAATAACAAGGCTCACCCACAGAAAGGCAAAAAGAACTCTGACCTTTTCAATGCAGAGTCTTCTTTCTGAGATATAATAAAAGATACAAAGGCTATATTACTAGGGGCTTTTGAAAAGACATTTAAGAAGCTTCAAATACTGCTTTGGTGTAGTTGAAAAGTGGCATACAATTGCACTTAAACTTCAGTAGGAGTGAAAAATAGATGCATGAGTTTTGTGCTGGTGGGAAACATGTAAACTGAGGCTATGATGTGGGAAGGGCAACTTAGGCAACAAACGGTGCCTTTGCCAGGAAAGCTGTTCATTTTAAAACTAACTTGCTGTTTTTAAAAAACACAAGCTCAAGTCTTGTGTATTTGTCTGTAAATCATTGTGAGGTTTTCCTAATTCTTTTTCTGTATGAAAAGTCTCGCACAGAAAAATCCAGTCTCAGTGACGTCATGTGGTATGAAATGCAATTTTCTGCCGAAGGAATGTACGGTGCTGGCAAAACACTTAGGTGTGAGCTAGGTAAGAGACGGTAGCAAGCTGGTTTCCTGGGTTTAACTGTCAAGCTCCTACTCTATGGGGCGTTACTGTGACGTTAACAAGCAGTGTTGCTGCTGGGTTTGCTGAAGGTGCCCCAAGTGTTTGGGTGCCTGTGTCCTCAGTCAGAGTTCGCCACCTGAAAAGTTCATCCTCTATTTTGTTTTGTTTTGTATTTCTAAATGTTTCCCATTTTAAAAGGCCCTGTCTCCTCCAGGAAGTCCTCCAGTCTTTGCCCATTTATCAGTGAATACTGCCTCCAGAGAAGCCTGGATGAGCTTTATCTCCTCCTCTCACAGGCACTTACTTTCTGTCCCCAGGAATATGATGAGGTTTAACGACAAGAGCACCGGGTCCTGTACTGAAGGCCTACCTTCAGTTCTGCCAGTTGCTACCTACCTGAGCTTGAGAACATGGATAACTTTTCAAACAAGTGTTTCTAAGTGTTGAACATTTTTCAAAAAGTTATCTACCACCAAGTCAACACCCAAGAATAGAACTGGTGGCAGCTACTGCTTGGAAGTCCCTAATATTGACTGGAGCCTTAAATGCATGTTTTTATTTAATCCTCACCTGGAATCTTGAAGGTAGGTTCTATTATTATCCCCCAATTCACAGATAAGGCAACCAAGGGACTTCCCCAAATTCATCAGGATTACCTGTGTTCGTCAGGCTCCTCGGCCGGGTGCCCTCACCACTGTGGCTCTGATTCTGGTGAGGGTATTTATAGCATAGCTATATAGTTACTTTATAATTACTTTGTCTGATTCACTTTTATTTTCTTCAGGGCACCAGTGATAGGCTGAATAGCAGCCCTCAAAAGATATCTGTGTTCTAATCCCAAAGCCTGGAAGTGTTAACTCCGTGGCAAAGAAATAAAAATCAATGACTTTGTACACGTGATCAGTGAAGGACCGTGAGATGGGAGAGTATCCTGGACTTTCCAGACAGACCCAAATGGGATACATCTTTATAAGAGGGAGGCACGGGAAGATGTGACACAGACAGAAGAGGAAAAGTCATGGGACCATGAAAGCAGATTTGGAGTGATTTGGCCACAAGTCAGGGAATGCTGGCCTCTCTCCTAGGGCCACAGAAGGGTGGAGAGTCCTGCCAATACCTTGCTTTTGGCCGAGTGATGCTGCTTTTGGATTTTTGGACTCCAGAATAGCGGGACGACAAATATCGATTAGCTACTCTGTGCTAATTTTTTACAGGAGCTATGGGAAACCAGTGCAGCCACCATCATGGTATCTGTTCCACTAGACAGCAGACCTCCACGCTACCCAGGCACTCTTTTCTGCCACACAGAGCAGGGAAGAGCATAATTTTTTTATTGTAAGAAATGTACCGCCCTGGTCAGGGATGTTGATCATGAGAGATGCATGAAACATGAGGAGGGGTCACGGGTATGTGGGAAATCTCTGTACTCTCACCTCAATTTTGCTGTGAACCTAAAATTACTCTAACTAATAAGGTCTATCATTTTAAAAGTTTTGGAAAACTTCCAATTATGTCAAGATAGGGTATTCCCCATTTTCCTCAGGTTCTACCTGTTACAACTAAAAAACCCTGGACATAACACAGCAAGTATAAGAAGGCTCTGACCAGGACAGAGAAGAAGGTAGGATGCCTGGGGACCTTAAGATCTGAGGGAAAACAAAGTAGTGACATCCCTGGGTTTGCCTACTACCCCTATAAATCATCAGCAGGGTATTACAGAACCCTTGACAGGCACGAACAAGAAATCTGGAAAGCCTGTTTTCATTCTAGCCAATGGACCAGGAAAGGTGAGGCTTAATGACAAAACACTTTTTAGACAATATCCACCCTACTTCAGTCAAATACCAATGCATAAAATTTCACCCCTGTGGTGGTTTCAGTGTGGCCAAATAAGTGGGCAGGTAGTCTCCTGGCCCACTCCCAGCCCTCGTCTAGCCCCTGGCAGAGCCAGTGCTAGGCCAGCAGTCTGATTCCCTGCACGGTGATGTCTACCGGGAAGGCTTGCAGAGGCTGACTCTCTAGCATCCACCCCGAAGAAGCGGACAGTACTCTGGATTCCTCTCCAGGGTCCACCTGCGACTCAGCCCCCCTCATTTAGACTGAATTCCTAGATTTAGTGGTGCAAGTCAGGATTATTCAGTGCCCCTCACTACCCCACTCCTGGCGTAGGCAAAGCATGGTGGTGGCTGACCTGACATTCACCCACGAGGAGGGAGCCTGGAAAAGGCAGTGCCAAAACTGGCTAGCTGGCAGCCCTATGAAGAGTTTAAATTTACACAATTTCTTACAGAAAACAGAAGACAAGAAAACACTTCCTAACTCATTTTAGAGGCTAGTATTTATTATCTTGATACTAAAACCAGACAAAGATTACACAAAAAAGAAAACTACAGACCAATATCACTAATGAACTGAGATGTAAAAACCTCAACAAACAGCAAATTGCACTCAGCAGTGCATAAAAGAATTATATATCATGACAAAATGGGATTTTATGCAAGTTTGGTTCAGCATTTAAAAAATCAATTGATGTAATACATCATAACAACAAGCTAAGAAAGAAAAATCCTATGATGCGTCATTTAACATAAAAAAGAATTTGACAAAATCCAATATTCATTAATGATAAAGACTGTGTGAGAGGCAACCACACATTGATGTTTCTCTCCCTTTCTTTCTGCCTCTCTTCCCCTCTCTCAAAAAATAAATAAATAAAATCTTAAGAAAAAGTCTCAGTAAAATTGCATTCTTAGACATTTATCCCAGAGAAATGAAAACTTATAAACACATTAAAACCTGCACATTAATGTCCATAGCAGCTTTATTTGTAGCAGCAAAATCTAGAAAGAACACAATTGTCCTTCAGTGGGTTAATGATAAAACAGCTCTGGTATATTTACAGTAGGGAGTAATTTTTAACAATAAAATGGATTAAATTATTGATACAACTTGGATGAACTTCTAAGGAATAATGGTGAATGAGAAAATCCAATTGCAGGAGATCACATACTGTATGATTTGATTTATGGAACATTCTTGAAATGATAAAAGTATAGAAGTGGAACACAAATTGGTAGTTGTTTGGGGCTGAAAGTTGGGGATGAGGGAGGTGGGCGTTGCCATAAAAGTGCAAGAAAGGGGATCCTTGAAGGACGGAACTTGACCATATCAGTGTCAATGCTCAGGTTCTGATTTATACTAGAGTTTTGCAAGATTCACCATGGGGGAAATTAGGTAAGGGATATATAGGTTGTCTCTGTATTATGACATAATTGTATGTACACCTATGGTTATCTCAAAATACAAAGCTTACTTAAAAAAATTCTTGTTGATTTTCATTTATTCTCTTCCTCTCTATCTCTGTTTCTCTCCCTCTCTCTCTCTCTCCCTTCTCCTCTCCTTCTGAGATTTTGATTAAATATATATTTTTCTTACACATATGTCTTACTCTTTTCTGTATCAAATAATTTCTTTTTCCTCACTGAACTTTGGAGAGTTCATTTACACTGACCTTCCAGCTCAGTGACTCTCTTCAGCTGTGTCTAGTCTGCTCCTCAACCTCTCCTCAAACTTTCCTGTATCTTTTGCTGTTGTTGCAGGCGACAGCGTGAGACGAGTCCCTATCACTACATCTTGAGCAAAAGCTTCAAAAAATTTCAGTCCTTGATTTTTTCTGTTTCATTTTTTTCTAGCCTTTATCACTCTATTTTCTCTGCAGAAACCTTGAAACTTATGTGTTATTTAGTTGTTCATAATCGGTGTAATTAAGTCACAGTCTGAATCTGATAATTCCTATTCTTTTAGACTATCAAGGTCTTTTTTGTTGTCAATTGTTTTCACTGGTTCTCCTTCATAGATTTTCCTCTTGTGCCTTATTCATGTTACCTTAAAGAAAATATTTGAAATATCATTTATAGAAACAATTTAAGGTATAAAATGACTTTTTCTCTGGAGAAGACTTATATTTGCTCTTTTCCTGGAGATTGGGCCCACTGTAAACCAAGCTGAAGGCTTGAGATGATTAGATCTTGGTTGTGATTCCTGTGGTTTGTTCCACTTCCAGTTCAGCTCAACCCTGGGAAATAACATTTTAAGATTCTAGTTTACTGTAGGGAAAAATCTTCTTTTTCCCTCTCGACTTTGTTTTTTGTCCTGTTGCCCATTAGCTGTAAAAACAAATATTCTACCAATCCATATCCCGTGTTTGGGGATAAAGCTTCTGTGAACATTTCTCTCTGCATTCTATTTTTTCCTGCTCTTTTTTGTCCTGGTAATTCCTTCTTTTGTCATATATTCAATGTTTTTAAGAAGAATTGAAAAAATATTTTTTATCCTTATTTTTCAATTGATTTATAGAGAAGGATTGTTCTGAATTGTCTGAAATCCCATTTTCCGATATAGAAAGTCACACAACACACACACACACACACACACATACACATATATATTTAATTAGGAAGGATTGAATATTTTATCAAGACTCAGAAAGTTTTGATAATACCATATCTTATTTGATCAACAACTTGAGTGATTATGCTAATTAGTTGAGATTCTGCAAACATCCATAAACATTATACATTCAAAACTAATTGGAAATTATGCAGACTATTTACATGCACCAAAAGATAACAAATTGCTCATTAAAAATTCCTTTTAAATTATACCAATGATATGTGAGGGATGCTTAGTAATTTTTAAAAAATAAATTAGTAAATTTAAAAAATTTGTGTTAATGTTACTACAACTGAAAGGACATTTTTAATTTACTTTGATAATTTTAAATTTATTGGCCAATTCATTTAGCACATCTGTGAATACTGATGAAATTAACAATTACGGGACAGATCTCCTTAGTTCACATAAAGAAGATTATGAAGAAGAGGTATCTTATTTGTTTCTAGATTTTTAATTTTCTATTTAGTAAAAATAAGCTATAACATCTGAATAATACTTTCTCTATTCCCAGAGGTCTCTTTGTGGGTTATTCCATGATTTCTAAGGACCTGGGCTCCCAACTCTCCTGGTCATCCTCATATCTAGTCTGTTGGATACCATGGGTAGAGTCAGTTTATCAATTTCCTGGATAATCTAAGGCAGATATTTAGGTCACATTTAAAAGCTGATCTGTTAACTACATAAAACCTAAGTCTAAGTCCAGGTCTGTAGGCCCAACGTGCCTGCCTTTCAACCATCGAAGGAGTAGTGCCCGTGCTTGGAAGATGGGACCACACCCATCTCTTTGTGAATAGTAATAAAAGAGAAAATTATACCATATATTTGAGCGATAACTTAGAGTTTCAAATATGCTTCATGCACAATATGTCATTTGCTTGTCAGAACCGCTGGATGGATCAGGTTGAAAAAGAAGTATTGGCTGTGTTCAGGGATAACTCGGTCTCTCCAACGACGCTTTCTCACTCTCTCTGCTTGCTCTTCTAGTCCTGTGGAATGGTGACAACATTTTACTTTAACTTAGTTAAAGTGACGTTTGCTTAGTTCAAACAAAGGTCACTAATCCCTTTTTAAAATGAACATATATACACATATATAAATGTACATAACTATAAAAATAAAATGTTTCTCTAAAATGTTTCCACTATGGCCGGGCGCGGTGGCGCGCGCCTGTAGTCCCAGCTACTCGGGAGGCTGAGGCAAGAGGATCGCTTGAGCCCAGGAGTTCTGGGCTGGAGTGCGCTATGCCGATCGGGTGTCCGCACTAAGTTTGGCATCAATATGGTGACCTCCCGGGAGCGGGGGGGAGGGGGGCAGCAGGTTGCCTAAGGAGGGGTGAACCGGCCCAGGTCGGAAACAGAGCAGGTCAAAACTCCCGTGCTGATCAGTAAAATGTTTCCACTATGTGTGACATATTTCTCTTTTCGTTTCTTTCTATTTATCAATTTTCTCAGCTCATTGTTTCATCAATTGATTATATACCTCCTTTTATTCAGTGTCTTTTTTAAAAATTTTGAAATCCAGCACAACCACTCATCCTTAGCATTTGAGAAAACAAGGTATTGAGAGTTTGTTACTTTAAGGCGAGGTTGACATTCAAGTCTGAAAGAAGAACCACTCGAGTAATACAAATGGGCTTTATTTTACTTACTTAATTAATTTATTTATTTTTATTACTGTTCAAGTACAGTTGTCTCCATCTTCCCTCCACCACTCCTCCCCACCAGCCATTCCCACCTCCCAGGACACATGGCCAAAGCCAAAGTGGGGTAGGATCGAGGGTGGGAAATGGGCTTTAAACTAAAACAGAAATCTTTCAAATATATGTCCTCTTATAGCATTTTGACTTACAGAAAATGCTCAACTCAATTCCTATATTTGAAAAATAACAAAGTAAAGTACTGTATTTTTTCTTCCTGAACAATATCCAGATTAGAGCCTCAGATGAGAGAACTGAACAGTTGCAACATTTATTGTAATTTAATAGGGGCAGAATTACTTTCCCTGACAGATATCCCCTTAGCTTTATTTATAGATAAGAAAGCTCAGTTTGAAATGAAATGTTTCTTTAAGACGGTGCCTGATGAAGAAATGCAGCTGGCTGCTCCATTTAGGTATACCGACTGCATCACAGTTTCCGGAGGGCGCTACAGAACAACAGGCATGGGGGTTTAACTGAGACAGCACAGCCTGAGAAAGCTGGACGTCTTCAGCGCCGTGACACAGGGCTGAGAGACAGGGGAGAGGAAATTTGGCAGTTTTAATAGCAGGTGAATTACATTTATCATCTTTGGAGAATATTCTAAGAAGACAACTTCTGCCCAT
>PVJI01012612.1:0-50985 GCA_004026765.1 Micronycteris hirsuta | reverse complement strand
AGAAGAAAGACAACACAGGAGCTTCAGCCCAACTGTTTTAGTGATGTTTTATTTCATAAGTTTGGTGATATATTTATCCTTTATTAGATCTTTATGTATAACTTACTTTGTAAGTTTAAAAGAAACAAACTAACATTGGTTAGTTAGAAAAAAACATTAATTGTTCACTCTGTGGATAGTTGTCATTTGGCTCTCTCTTTTACTCACCTACTCACATACCTGCCTCATTGGCCTTTCTCCTCGAGGAAGGCAACTTTCTGCTCTTAGGCCTAAGATAGATCAGCTCTTCCCGTGAATAACCCCTGTGCCCCATTGGTGCCCAATTGATTTATTATCTCTGTCTCTTGTTCCATTCTAAGTATACTTCAAGCGTATTAGTTTCCTTTTCTCTAGCCTCTCATTTATTCTGCCCTTTGAATATACTTACCCTTCTGGGAGAAGGGATCTAAAGTTCTTAATGGAGACCACATGAGCAAAGGATTGCCTTTGGCATTTTCATGTATGCTTGGCTCATAGAGGCATCAGAATGCCTGCTTGGCATATTTTAATGTGAGATGGTGATCAAAAATAAAAACTAAAACTGAATTTATTTATAAAGAGACTAAAGAGTTATTTATTGAGCATCTTATGTGTGTTAGATAATCTTTCTCTAGTGTGGAATTCTTTCTGTTACATCAGTAGCCATCTCTTAACTTTTCTGCTTTGCTATTAAGATGTACACCCTGGCTGGTGTGGCTCAGTGGATTGAGTGCCAGCCTGCAAACCAAAAGGTCACCAGTTTGATTCTCAGTCAGGGCACATTGCCTGTATTGCCGGCCAGGTCCCCAGTTGGGGGTGCGTGAAAAGCAGCCAATCGAGGCACTCAATTGATGTTCCTCACACACACCAATGTTTCCCTCCCTTTCCTTCTCTCTAAAAAATAAATAAATAAATAAAACCTTAAAAAAAAAAGATGTTCTATCAGGGAGCAACACTAGTGTGCAGAGCACTGATCCAGATGCTATGTGAAGTTATAGACAAGTGAATGCTGAGCCCTTACAGAGTATTTCATTTAATGGAGGCTTTAATACGATGAGGAGAAAAGTGCATGGCCGAGAAAATCCAGTGCATCTGAGGGGCGCTACTCAGGTACTGTTAGGTATACTAGGGGCAGAGTTTGGAGAGACCAGCAGGGTCTTACACACAGTGTGCTCTGAGCTGTGACTGTTTTCTTGCCTAAAGGAAAAGATATTTCTTGGTTAATGAATGATTAGTTAAGCATTTGGAAAGAGAAGATATTTCAAAGTAGGTTCTGATTCCCAACAAAAATAAAAATGTGATGTGTATATGTCATTAAGACGTACATTTCATTTGTGCTCTTTTTGTAAGAGGGAATTGAGTTACCATTTGGCAACGGTGCTTTAGTCTTAAAAGTAAGAATCAAAACAAAGAATCACTTGGGGTGCTAAAAAATGAAGATTTTTGGACGTTACCCCAGAGAAGTTTAAATCAACATCTCCGAGGATGGGCATAGCCGTCAGAATTTTTTAATCTCTCCAAGTGATTCTGGAGAATAAACAGGGTTAAGAACCACTGGCTTACATCTTCATTGCTTATTTGCTTTCTGGGGAACCCCTTTGGAAATAAGACCTTGTTTTTATTATGTCCCCAAGGCTTATTTATTCTCTTTTATTATTTTAGTACCAAACCCAAGTTATAATTTTATGAGCTCTGTCCAGAAAAAGTTCAGCCATTGTTAGTATAATGAGAATGTTTTGCACAAAATCAATGTAACCTGGCAGCCAAGGAGACGGGACTGAAATGCACATGCACGAACAACGATGACTTTACTGTACTAGTCAGTGGGGGCTGTAGATGTTACTGACTGAGCAAGTGTACTGTGTGGCTGTCACATTCAAAATGAGCAAGTAGAGCATTGAATCTGCATAAAATTTTACATTAAGTTGCCCTAGCTGGTGTGGCTCAATGGCTTGTGCACCAGCCTGCAAACCAAATGGTCCCAGTTCAATTCCTAGTCAGGGCACATGCCTGGGTTGCAGGCCAGGTCCCCAGAGGGGGGCGCATGAGAGGCAACCACACATTGCTGTTTCTGTCTCTTCTCTGTCCCTTCCCTTCTGTTTAAAAATAAATAAATAAAATCTTTAAAAAATACTTTACGTTAAGCTTGAACATTCCTCCGTGGAAACTGTTCAGATGATTTAGAAGGCTTTCAGGGGACAATGCAATGAATGCAGTGCAGATAGGAATGTTGCACAAATGCCTCAAAGATGGTTAAGAATCTAGTGAAAGTGATCCATGTTCTGGAAGGCCCACAATAAGCAGAACACCTGAGAATGTTGAAAATATACAGGCTGCAATCAGCAAAGATCGGTGACTGACAGTTGCGAGAACTAGAAGCTGATCTGGGGATTCCAAAAACTACTGTGTCAAAGATTTTGATGTGGGATCTTGGCATGACGTATATTGTGGCAAAATTCATTCTGCAGTTTTTGCTACGAGAGCAGAAGGAACATTGTGCTGCAGTTGGGAGAACTGTGAGGTCCCAAGGTACCTACTTTGAAGGGGACTGAGGTGTCATTGTCCTGTGTACAGTGTTTCTTGTATTTTCGTCAATAAATGTGGCTGGATACTTTCTGGACAGACCTTGTATATTCATTTTTGTATTTAGTTGTATTATTTGTCTTATACATATTAAGGACTAGAACCACATCTAATTCATTCATCTTGTACCTTATGCATGTCATTGTGTGTGGCACACAGAACTTTCCCAAGTCTTTTTCTTTTTCTCCCAGCCATGCCCATATTCACCCCCACTCCCACCTTTTTTTTTTTTTTTAATAGGATAACCTCTCTTCTGCATGGTGTTCTTTTTCTTCTGTATTGTCTCTTGGTCTTCTTTCATTAGGTTTGATAAATCACATATTTGAAAAATATAAAGCAAGATGCAAACATAATGTACTTGAAAAATAAAAATCAAGGTACACCTAAACAGGCAGGATTATTAGTATTGTTTGTTAACACCCCTAGGGCCTGGCTTTATGGCTGTTTGGGGGCGCTAACAGCTGATCACAGTTGCATCCACTTAATCTTCAGCTCTTTTGATTAGTAATCTAGGTAATCCCAGCTTTGAATTGTCTTCTTTTCTAGTGGTACCTATTACTTGGATGTCAGTTAATCAGGTTTTTATGATATTATTTGTTGAAAGAATATTTTTGTTATGAGAAATATATGTTGAGCCCCTGGCCTCAAGACTATGAGTCAGATAGAATATTTGTACAAATTCTGTAAACCATAGAGGCATTACATAAGACTGTAACATAACATTTTGTATGGAAAAACACACATCATCTCCTTTATTGTCTTATAACTATATTTTTAAAAGCATGTCAGAGAACTTGAAAGATTTATATTCTGAAATGCTGAATATTTTTCATAAAGGCAAAAGTGAATAAGAAAATGCCCTTCTTTTAAAGATGACTTTTTAAAAAAAAAGTTACACCCTCAGAAAACAGCCATTGAAATTGAAGCAGTATTGACTCATGTTTGGCTTTTTAGGAATTCATGCTTCAGTCAACCCATTGTATTATTATTTTATTTATTTATTTAAGTTTCTCTCTTTTTTTAAAGATTTTATTTATTTATCTTTAGAGAGGAAGGGAAGGAGAGAGAGAGAGAGAAACATCAATGTGTGGTTGCCTCTTGTGCACACCCTGCTGGGAACTGGCCTGCAACCCGGGCAGGTGCCCTGACTGAGAATCAAACCGTGACCCTTTGGTTCGCAGGCCCGCGCTCAATCCACTGATCTACACCAGCCAGGGCCCGTTTTATTATTTAAAAAGCTTTGAATGGTTATGTGCAGGATGATTGCTGTTTTATGTCTGTGTGCATTTAAATGTGTCATTTTTTTCTTGGAATGTGTCTACCCATCATTCCCTTGTTTTGGTTTGGAAATGTTCTACATAATCTTCGATCCTTAGCATAATGGAAGATTTTATCAAGTAGAGTGCTCTGACTTCTATGCCCTGTACACATGTTTCTATGTTTGCACTTAGTCTACCTTCATATAGCCAGTACAATGGCAAGTGGACCCTCGAGTCTGTGCTTGTTGAGTGAATAAATAAAAACACTCATTCTATGTGTGTGTTAACATTCCATACTTGGTTTTGCAAAGCATAATTTAGAAGATGGGCTAATTAATGAATTATGCATGCTTCCCAGAATAACCAGTCCATTTGTGGCTGATTATATTTCACGTGTTTTGTAATTTAAATGCATAAATAAATATTATTGTAGTTGAATAATGTAAAAGAAGAAGGGGCCATCCAGGACTATAAGAACTTTAAAGCCAAAGCTAGCTATTGGACCTACTATGGAACAGATCTGATATATTAGTGTTCTGTTGCAGGACATTCAAGTTCTGCTTCATTCTGGGACCCTATTTTCAGTTATAAAAGATAGTGTGTTTTAGCCACTCCTAAACACTTGTAGTTATCGTATGGTTCTGAAGTTTGGTTAACTGATCCTTGAAAATGTTGCTTTATAGTAAAGGCAGCCAAACATTGTACCTGCTCCTTCCTCATTGCTATGGGGCAGAATGAAGTCACCCAGTATGGAAGATAGCCCCTATTATGGTGAGACAGATTTCAAGGATGTCTAAAGTGATTGGTCTTTATGACATATTTCACACACACATTTTTAAGTAGGTGAGCATTGTTTCAAAGTGAATATCTGAGGTGGTCTTAAAGAGAAAGAAATGTTATAAATTGGTCATTGTGCACTAGGCCATCATCCCCTATGTCACTTTGATCAGTTGTCTCAATAAACAGGTAATGGTGCCATCTTCCCCTTTTCCCTGCTCTTACTATTACATTGCTGCATCCCACTGCCTGTTCCCCACTAAAATGTTTATATTCTTAAAATATTGGCTCCACAGCAGCCACTTAGGTTTGCTGTATTGAAGGAGCTCAGTAGGTCTAGGGAAAGACAGTTTTCATTGAAGCAAGAACTGAGTTTGTCAAATAATTTAAAGACTTGAAAGAAGGAGATGGGTGAGGTAGGCAAAGGAATATGGAATGGAGTGTAGAAATATAGTACAATTCTCATTATTTTACATCCTCAAATCATTATATTGCCCATTATTCTCTAAGCCCTTATTGGTCAAATTTATAATAAGCCTATCATTGGTTATATTTACTCAAGAGCCCAGGTGTATTACAGCGTTGGGTGTAAATCTGTCTCCATTGTCATGTTGGTAATTTTTAATTGATTTATCGCAAGCTACTAAATGTTAGGTATTACAGGTTTTTTAATGTTTTGTTCTTAGTCTGACATTATTTTTATTAAAGAAATATTTCCAAGATTATTCAGAGATGAAAGATACAGCATATGTATGTTGATTTCTTAATCACACTATTTAGAATATTATTTATATAATTGAGTTTTATGTTAAATGTCTATAATGTTTAAAAATATGGGGATATTAGCATTTATAAATATAGCATTTTAAAGCACTACATCATTATTTTGACATTTCCCTTCTTATTTTTCTTTCCTTCTTTTTGTCTTTTTTTTTTTTTTTTTTTTTTAAAGAATTAATGGGCCATCTGGAAGCCTCTGAGATCATGCCATAAAAGGAATTTTGGCTTTTTGGCTACCAGTTATCAGGATATTCTGTGACTATGCATCTTACCAGAATTATGAAACATGGTTAGAAAGGTGTTTTAAAATATATGTTTCAAAACATTTTTATATTGGGGATTTCTGTATGAACATTATGGGAATAAAAATTACTGCTGCTCTATCCAAAGATTAATGTGATTAAGTTATCATCATGAGATAGTTGTTGGGTCCTTAAACAGAATTATAAACCAAAACTATGTGACTAAATGGTTCCGAGCCATTTCTAAACACTAAATCCTGCATCTTCAGTGTTAAAATAAGCAAATACAGTTTGTTTACATGTTTTTCAGAGGGGAGAGTTGCAAAAATACATTGCAATTAGCTTGTTCTGTTCTTCTTTTCTGAATATTAGAGTCACTGGAACTGTCAGTCAAAGGACCCTTTTTTTGGAACCTTTTTTAAACTCTAAAAAGTAACAAGTTTTTAAAATAATTGAGAGGAAACGGCTAAAATCATGCATTGAAAGGGTTAAGTCGACATGAAAGAATTCATTTCCACTCTAATGACCTAGCCTTGCTGGGTTAGGACTATAGGGAACTGCTTCTGACTTGTACTCCTATTGCCAATTAACACCTCCTAGAACAGGTTGCCTCAGCTAGTCATTGAAGCTCAGGCAGTAGAAATAGTTTACATGCAGCTTGTTTTTCACACTGGTTGTTTAATACTCACAAAATTAAAGTATTAAAAGGTTGTTTCTTACCTTTCTGAGTAAGAGATAAACAATAGAGTGGTAGTTATTTGTATGTGTTTGAATTTGCTTATTTTGTGTGGGTGGTTTTTTTTTAGCGTTTTTTAATTGAGGAAACTGAAGGTGCTAGTTGCAATAAAATTTTAAATTTTTGACAGAATTTGTTGAGTGTTATATTGGATATCATAAATTAAGAATTATTTTCTGTTAACTATTCAATATATTACAAGTTTTATTTTGTTTTTTAAAGTAGTCACCTTTATTTGTTTATAAAACTTATTTTCTCTGTTGGAAAATACATATTTCAATAGACCTTTAAACAATTCTATAATGCCGGACCAAATATAAGTGTAAATATAAGTCCTATGTAATATTTACTCCTACAATAATTTTTTTACAAATTTTGAAATGTTTGATGTCATATCTCAAGATAGCTTTATAATTTCAGTTATTTTTGGAGTGTTGAAGTTCAGTGATACCCTTTATTTTACATTTCTTTCAACTGACACTTTGGTTCATGTTTAATCAGGTATTTTAATAACATAATAAAATTGGCTAAGTAATTGATACCAGTTCACACTAAGAGAAAGGTGGAGTAATATAACTAATAGTGTTAACAAATTTGTTAAAAGGCCTGAGTAGGTAACACTTTGAGGCGTTAGTTTTTAGCCTGTTATAATGGCAAATGCCTTTTCTTTTTTTTTAACACTGAGTCAACAAGGGCTACCCAAGTAGAAGTCGCACCTTTTTGTGCTGGATCAGATTGTAACCTTTAAAATAGGGCTAGGGGGTTAGGGGAACCACCCTGTGTCTCATTTAATTTAACTACATGTAAAATTTGTGGACCTGGATAATAATTTCCATTTTACTAAATGTGGCAGATCCAAACTCATTGTACAGAGGTAAGTTTGATGCTTCTGTGGAGCCCAGCATAGGTATTATATCTCACTGGTTGTGTAGGTTTTCATGTGTTTATAAAGATTGATGTCACTCCTCGTGCCCGTGGCTCACCTATTTATCCCCTGGTTCTGTTCGAATCACTTCGAATCTTAGTCAGTTGAAAGGAATGGGGTTTCTCCCCTTTTAATACAAACTTATTTTAAAGAGTCAGACTTACCTAAGTGATTTCAAAGTTGTGCGTAGGAATTAAGTATCAAGAAATATATCGCAAAAGTCAGAGGTTTATTTTATTTTATCTGTTGTCAGTGATGTGTGTGTTTCTATTTTATAGTGGCATTGTGTGAAATACAGACCAATTTTCTTTAGTTGTTTTATTTTTTCTTTTGCTTAATGCCAATTTAGTTATATCAGTGCCTTCAGTTATTCTTACAGTTGTTATTAAAGGACCTTGAAGTTTGTTATATCATGTTCAATCTCCACAAAATGATTTTGTGTACTTGTTTATTGTGGTGGCAAAATAATTTGTTATAAGGTCAGCAGAGTTAACTTGAATAGTTCACACACTATATAAATCGATCATTTTAGAGCTATACTGTTGATTAAGCATCAGGAAGAAAACATTTTCTCTATTGTTTATTTTTCATAATAGTAATAGCCTAAGCCAATTTTTAAAATTCAAAAATAGCTGGGCCTAGGTTTTTATTTGATTTATATTGTAGTTTTCACCTTAGTTTACCCAGCATTTAAGCATAAGCTCTTAAGTATTAGTTCTCAGTAAATGAAGAATGATTCAAGTAATTCAAATTCCCTATATTCGGATATTTTTTTTCATTCTATGCTTGGGACATGTAGAATTTGTTATTACATGTGATTTACAAAAACTGCCCCACATGATTTATGTGACTTAAATTTTCTGCAATGTATTTTAATAAAAAGGCATATTTTTATTTTCATAGTAGGGTGTGTACTGTCTTATAAATAAATACAGTAGTGTGCTTTACTCTGGAAAGCCCAATGTACCCATCTAGATTTCAGAAAATATAAGGAGGTGTTCTCTGTTCTCAGTGAGCATGCTAACTGCTTTTGGGTAGGGACAGCGTCCCAAGCCTTATTTCCATTTTCTTTAATAGGAAATGGTTCCAGGTGGCAGAGGATTCTAAAATTGTAAAGAAAGGAAGGGAATTAAGCTTTTACAGTAAAAGTAGATTTGGGCATCTGAAAATGGGATGGTATGCTGTAGTGGAAAGAGCACATTGCTAGAAGTCAGAAATTGCATTTTAGTCCTGATGATTTATGCCAATGTATGTTTTTGTCTGCCTTTCTAACTACATCATAAGCTTCTTGAAACCTTCATTTAGACATACAGCTAAAGTGCTAGGCACATTGTAAATACTTAAGTATTCTTTGGAGCCTGGGTTTGATCTCTGCCTTCACATTTGAAAAATGATAAATTTTTCAGAATCTGAAAAAGTAATTCCAGATTTTCTCTGAGAACACCATGTGGCCCATGGAATGATTTGCAAAACTTTAGGTTAAACAAAGATAAACATTTTTTTTCCACTCCAGAATTTTTCTTAGAGCCTTCGGTATTCTAATATACAACACATATAGGGTCCAGCAGAAGTGCCTGCTTGAGTGTGGTTGGTAGGGTAATACTATGGGTGTAATAATTTATACTTCTAATTTGAACATTTCACCTAAAATGTCATATGGTATCCTTGAGTATGAATTTGTTATATTACAGAATTACATTCTTATGATTATGTAAAAAGATTTTGTGATAAAAAGGGATGTTATTTGTGTTGGACCCTGTATTCGGGAGGTAGGGTACATATGCAGTATATTCTGAACTTATTTGACTAGGAGTGAACTCTTTAGATGGGATGGTATTTTCTTGAAACTTATATAAAGAATAGTTTTTGAAATCTCTGGTAAATCAGTGTGAAATCTCTGTCATACTGATAAAACTTGGTGATATAGTCAATGTAAAGATTAAAGGAAACTCAAAAACAATTGCATAGGTTCCTAGTTTGAGACTCAAGATAATTAGAATCGTAAGTTGGGTAAGTTAGTTTATAGAGGAACATAGTAAGTATCATGTTTGAAGATGATGGATTTGAGATGTGCCCTTTGGGAGACAATATGATGATTGGTAAGTTAGGAGGGGACCTAAAAAACATCATCTGTCTTAATTTACTATTTATTGTTTGAGCTGTTTCTATAACATTATATAAATTTGAATACTTATATTTCAGTAACTCCAATTACAAGAAGCTCATTAACTTCAACTCTTCTTTAGACAGCTTGGACCAATATAAAGTTATATTGAACCCAAATTTATTCTATAAGCCATAATCCTGTAGGCTATGTAGTTTAAATTAGTGGTCTCCAGTTTAGCCAGCATTAGAATCACCTATACTGCTTTTTCAAAATCTAGATTTGTGAGCTTTACTGCCAAAATTTCTGATTCAGTAAGATGGTGCATTTCTTTTTCTTTTTGTTTTCAATTGTTTTAAGAATTACTGTGAACACTATATTTTTTGCTTTTTAAAAACTATTTTATTCTTTATACTATTACAGTTGTCCCAGATTTTCCCCCTTTGTCCTACTCCTTCGGGCAGTCCCCACACCATTGTCAATACCTATGGGTCCTGCATATATATTCTTTGACTACTCTATTCCCAATACTGTACTTTACAGCCCCATGACTATTCTGTAAGTACCAATTTTACTTCATCCCTTCACCTTTTTACCCATTCACCTAACCAACCCCTGCTCCCAGTGCAGCAGCCATCAAAACGTTCTCTGTATCTATGATTCTGTTTCTGTTCTGCTTGTTTATTTTGGTTTTGAAATTCAATTGTTGATAGATATGTATATCCATTTTATTGTTCATATTTTTTTTCTTAAAGAAGACCCTTTAAGATTTCATATAATACTGGTTTGGTGATGAACTCCTTTCGCTTTTTCTTGTTTGGGAAGCTTTTTATCTGCCCTTTGGTTCTAAATGATAGCTTTGCTGGGTAGAGTAATCTTGGTTGTAGGCCCTTGCTTTTCTTCGCTTTGAATACTTCTTGCCAATCCCTTCTAGCCTGCAAAGTTTCTTTTGAGAAATTAGCTGACAGTTTTATGGGAGCTCCCTTGTAGGTAACTAACTGCTTTTCTCTTGCTGCTTTCAAGATTCTCTCTTTAACGTTTGGCATATTAATTATAATGTGTCTTGGAGTGGGCCTCTTTGGGTCTATCTTGTTTGTGACTCTGTGCTTCCTGGACATGTATGTCTATTTCCTTCACCAAATTAGGGAAGTTTTCTTTCATTATTTTTTTTTTAAATAGGTTTCCATTTTCTCACTCATTCTCTTCTTCCAGCACCCCTGTGATGCACGTTTGTCTGCTTGAAGTTGTCACAGTAGCTCCTTACCCTATCCTCATTTTTTTTGGATTCTACTTTCTTCTTGCTGATCTGATCAGTTATTTTTTGCTTCCTTATGTTCCAAATTGCTGATTTGATTCTCAGCTTCATCCACTTCACTGCTGATTTCCTGTAAATTGTTCTTTATTTCAACTAGCGTATCCTTCATTTTTGACTGTATCTTTTTTTGTGTTGAGGTACTAAGTTCCTTGAGCATCCTTATAACCAGTGTTTTGAACTCTGCATCTGATATATTATTTTTCTCCATTTTGTTTAGTTCTTGTTCTGGAGTTTTGGTCTGCTCTTTCATTTGGGCCATGTTTCTTTATCTCTTCCTTTTTGCACAGCCTTCCTGTGTTTGTTTTTGTGTATTAGGTAGAGCTACTATGTAACCCAGGCTTTATAGAGTGGCTTAATGTAATAGGTGTCCTGGAGAGTCAAGTGGTACAGCCTCCCCTGTTACCCAAGCTGGGTACTCAAGGTGCGCCCACTATGTGGACTGTGCATGTCCTCCTCTTACAGTTGAGCCTTGATTGCTGTTAATATATCCAAGGTCAACCATTGCCTGTGTTCTGTCTGGATCACACAGCATTAGTTACAAAGCGATCTGAAGGTGGCTGCTACTTGTGCTGGACTTTGTGATGCCTGAATGAGGCCAAGCTGTGAACCAGGGCTGGCTACTGCTAGTGCCATGCCTGGGTCAACTTAGCAATAGGTGTGGGGCTCCCTGGAGCCAGATGCTGCTTGTTTGAGAGAATTTAGGAAAAACTGAACTATAGTCCAAGACAAGCCATTCATATGGGAAAACCACTGGAAACAGCTTGGGTGGACTTGAAAGTTGAGCGATGCAGGGCTTCAGGGAATCACCAGAGCAGGGCACACAGTGTGAGCCACGTTAGTGGAGTTTCAGATATGGTGTCCACCTGCTGACTCTGTGGGGAAAGGACTCAGAAAAGGAACAGTGGCTTCTCCTAGCAGTTCTGTTTGGAAGAAAGCTGACCCCCAGCTCTCTCCCAAGTGCCAGACAATTCATTTCCTCCCTATTTGTCTCTGATGCCTTTCAATCTGCTGTCCCAGTGCTGGACCTCAGAGGGAGTTAGTTTGATTAAGTCTGTGTGGGGGCTTTTTAAGAGGAAGCCTGGCATTCCAGCAGTTTCTGTCTTCCACAGCCTCAATCCTGGCTAGATTTTACAGCCAAAAGTTATGGAGACTTACCTTCTTGGCCTTGGAACCCTGGGCTGGGGGGCCTGGTGTGGGGCTAAGATCACTTGCCTCTCAGATATCCCTCCAAAATTTTATCTGCCGCATGTGGGTGTGGGACCGGCCTGTTCTGCATCTCTGCCCCTCTTACCACTGTCCATGTGGTTTCTTCTTTAATTCTGTAGTTGTCAGATTTCCATGCAGCTCAGTTTCTGACAGTTTTGAATAGTGGTTGTTCTATAGTTTAGTTGTAATTTTGATGCAGTTCTGCGAGGAGGCAAGCCATCTTGACCAGAAGTCCTCATTTCTTTTTTTGAATCAATTTCTTTTGTTTCACCACTATTTATACCCTTTACACCCTCTTCCACCTTCCCCCATCTGCCCCCTCCCACAATCATCAGACTTTGTCCATGTTCATGAGTTCTTTTTTTCCTCTCTATCACTTCACTACCACCACCAACCACCCCATTTCACCACCCCACCCCCTACCCCCCACCACCAAAGTGTATTTCTAACAAATTCCCAGATGATGCTGGTGCTGTGTCTGGTTCAAGGACTGCACTTTGAGAACTATTAGTCTGAACTTTGATAACTCTTCATATATTTGAAGATTGCTCTTTTGTATCTTGAACCTTTTTCAAGTTACGTCAAGTCCTTGAACCTTTACTGTATATCATGATTTTAGGTCACTTACCCACACTAAGAGCTCAGATTTTGAGAATGAAGAGATTTCTGAAGTGGAATCCCTTACATACAGTCAAGAATTGGCCAAAAAAGGCTCCAGCCTTAAGTATTATAAAATACTCTACTTTGGCAAACGTGGAATTCTGTGTGGTTGTCTTATGGATTAATTCTTAATTTACCTCTGCTGCTATCATTTCCCCTAAGAAGGGAGAAAAATCTGACTCCATATTAATGTACTTAGCAGCCATGATCCATTGTCTTAGTTTTCTTGTTAAATTAGGAGAGGATTCCTTCAAGATTCTAAGTTTAAAATACTCAGTAGAGCAGCAGGCTGGCATACTTTTAACTTAAGGTAGTATTGCTGATTAAGATCTCCACGAACAGCAGAGATCTCAGAGCAAGGAGCTTTCAACAATATTTTGTAATTATTGGTGGTTATTTTGTTCCTAGTTTTATTTGCATTATTTTAAAAGAACTATCATGCAAATATTTCTGCTTATTTATTTACATAATTTCTCGGAGTGCAAAAATGGGTCAAAAAGTTTGTGCACTTGTAAGACTCTTGATATCCATTGCTTAGTTGCTTTTCTGATTGATTATACCAATTCACATTCCTACCAACAATTCTGAGAGTTTCTCTTTTATTATACCCTCTCCAAAATTTTAAAGTTTGTTTGATAGAAAAACAGAACAACAATGACGTCTTAATGTATTCATTGGCATTTCTTAATTAAAGAAGGTTAAGTAGTGAAGTTGACATTTTTCATATTTATTTATCATGTGTTTGTTACATAAGGAATTGTTTTATAATCTTTGTCCATGTTTTCATTAAGGCTTTAGTATTTTGTTAACTTCTATGTTGATTTTTTGTCATAAACAGAGCAACCATTTTTTAGGGGTTTTTTCTTTTTAGTTTTTCAGTATTAAGAAATTTTAGATTATGTTGTTGACATATTGCAGAATTTACTTTCTTTTTAAACCTGAATAATATTCCCTTGTGAGTTTATACCACATTTTGCTTATCCATTCATCCATCAGTGGACACTGGATTGCTTCCATGTTTTACCTATTGTGAATAATGTTGCCATGAACATCGGTGTACAAATATTTCTTTAAGACCCTGCTTTCTATTCTTTTGGCTATATATCCAGAAGTGGAATTACTGGATCTTATGGTATTCTCTTTTTAATTCTTTGAGGAACCACCTCATACTGTTTTCTACAGTGGCAATACTATTTTATATTCCCACCAGTGGTTACCAGGAGTTCCAGTTTTTCACATCCTTGTTTTCTGTTTTGTTGTTGTTGTTGTTAAAAGCCATCCTAATGAGTGTAATCTTATTGTAGTTTTGATTAGCATTTCTCTAATGATTAGTGATGTTTAACATCTTTTCATGTCCTTCTTGGCCAGTAGTGTATCTTCTTTGGAGAAATGTCTATTCATGTTCTTTGATCATTTTTGAATCAAATTATTTTGTTTCTTTTTGTTTTGTTCTTTTAGTTTTAAGAATTTTCTATAGTATATTCTGGATATTAATACCTTGTCAGATATATAATTTGTAGATATTTTCTCCCATTCTGTGGGTTGCCTTTTTACTCTGTTGATAATGTCTTTTTTTTTTTTTTAAGGAGAAAGAGTTGAATTTATTTATTTTTTTAATCCACACCTGAGGATATGTTTATTGATTTTAAAGAGAGGGGAGGAGGGATGGAGGGGAAGAGAGAGAGAAACATCGATGTGAGAAACATTGCTCGGTTGCCTCATACGTGCCCTGACCAGGGATCAAACCCACAAGCCAGGTACATGCCCCAACCAGGGATTGAACCTGCACCATTTTGGGTGTGCAGGATGATGATCCAACCAACTGAGCCACTCAGCCAGGGCAATAGTGTCTTTTGATGCACAAAATTGTTAAATTTTCATGAAGTCCAATGTATTGTTCCTTATGTTACCTATGCCTTTAATGTCATATCTGAGAAATCATTGCCAAATGAATATTGTAAAGCTTTTGTCTTATGTTTTCTTCTGTTATTGTTTTAGGTCTTGCATTTATGTCCTTGATCCATTTTGAATTAATTTTTGTATGGTATTAGATACAGTTCTAGCTTCATTCTTTTGTATGTGGATATCCAGTTTTCCCAGCACCATTTGTTGAAAAGACCATTCTTGCTCCATTGAATGGTATTGGCACCCTTGTTAAAAATCATTTGGTTGTATATGTGAAGATTTATTTCTGGATTCTGTATACTATTTCATTTTTTCTGTATGCCTGTCTTTATGCCAGTATCAAACTGTTTTGATTATTGTAGCTTTGTAGTAGGTTTTGAAATCAGGGAGTTTGAGTCCGCTAGTTTTGTTCTTTTTCAGAATTATTTTGGCTATTCAGGGTCACTTGAGAGTACATATGAATTTTAAGATGAGTTTTTCTATTTCTGCAAAAGATATTATTGGGATTTTGATAGGGATTGCATTGAAACTGTAGATCACTGGATACTATCGACAGTTTAACAGTATTTAGTCTTTGAATTTATGAACATGAGCTGTGTCTTCTTTGTTTTAATTTTTTGCAGAACTGTTTTGTAGTTTTCATTATACAGGTCTTTTACCTCCTTGGTTAAGTTAATGTCTAAGTGTTTTATTCTTTTTGATATTGTTGTAAATGGAATTGTTTTTGTAACTTCTTTCCAGGTTGTTTGTGTATAGAAAGGCAACTGATTTTTGTGTGTTGATTTTATAACCAACTATTTTGCTGAAATCATTTATTCTAATGGTTTTTTGTTCTTACGGAATTTTTAGAGTTTTCTATATATAAAGTCATCTGCAATCCATTATACGTCTTCCCAGTTTGAATGCCTTTTGTTTCTTTTTCTTCCTTAATTGCTCTAGATAGAACTTTCAGTACTGTGTTTAACAGAAGTGGTAAAAGAAGGGATTTTTTTGTTTCTGATCTTAGAGGAAACTCTTTCAGTCTTTCACAATGGAGTACTGTGTTTTCATTATGGCGTTTGTTCTGTTGAAGTAGTGTCTTTCTGTTTGTTAGGCATTGTTATCATGAAAGGGTGCTGAATTTTGTCAAATACTTTTTGTGTATCAATTGAGATGATCACAAGTGTTTTTTCCTTCATTCTGTTGATACGGGGTATTACATTGGTCAGTTTTGTATGTTGAGCCATCCTTGCATTGCAGGCATAAGTTCCACTTTGTCATGTGTATAATCCTTTTAATATGCTGCTGAGTTCTGTTTGCTAGTATTTTGTTGGTGATTTTTACACCACTGTTCATAGGAGATATTGGTCTATAGATTTCTTGTTCTGTCTTTGTCTGGCTTTGGTATCAGGATAATGTTGGCTCATAGAATGAATTTGAGAAGTGTTCCCTTCAAGATTTTAGCATAGTTTTTGTTATGATTTGATATTTTAAAAATATAAATCATTAACCTTTTGGGAAGTATTATAATGTGAAGTGGGGAAACATTTACTTTTATATATTTTTAGTATTAAAAGTGAAAAATTAAAATAGAATATGTTCAATTCTATGGTGATAACTTTGAAATCTAAATGAAATGAATCCTCTGAAACAACGTAATAACATCTAGTCTCAAGACATAGGTAACCTTAATTTATTAATACTACTGAAAAAGTTATAACAATTAGCTCCAAACTCATCTGCAGAGACAGATGTTTTACTAATGAAGTCTTCTAAATTTTTTAAAGATGTAGATAATTTATATAAATATTATTAGAACACAGAAAATGGGAAATTATAAAACTTCTCATTTTATAAATCTACAATAGCATAATGATAATAAAACCTGAGAAATTTAACAGAAAAAAAAAATGCCAGACCAATCTCACTTATGAATAGGGAAACAAAAACCCTAAGTAAAAAAAGTAAAACAAAAAACAAACAAAAAAACACTTGAGCAGCTTATCCCAGAATTACAAAGGTCATTTAATACTGGGAAATCTATTAATGTAATCCATCACTGAGGGAAAGGCAGAGTGAGTAAAAAAAATAGTGGTCATTGTGGTTTCTTTTACAAAAAGAAATACAGGCATATCACTGACACATCTCACCAATCTTTTTGTTTTATTATTTGTAAGCAATATATCCATGAATAGCTATCTTAAACCCATTCTGAGAGACTTTGAACAAGAGACTTCAATTTATTTATATTTTTTCATTGCCAGTATAATTGGTCTTACCTTATGTTGTTTGCTATTTTTCTTTGCTCCTTTTTGATTCCCTGCTGTTTTTCTTTTAATGTCAGTGTCGTGTTTGCTTTTTCTTCTCCAGTGATTTGCTAAGTTGTATATTCAGTTTTAATGTTTATCTTGGTTATTTTTCAGTTATTAAAAAAAACTTTTTAATCCATATTTCTAAAATAAAATCAACACTTAAACAGATCTCATTTTTCCCTTCCTATATGTAAAATGAAGAATTTTCTATACTTCATTTCTCTTCATTGCTTTATGTATAGTTACTTGGATAATATCCATGATTTTGGTCCCTGGCTATTAATTATTTAGATCTATCTCTAATTTTAATTGCTTTTGGTAGTTTTAACAGATTTTTTTATATGATGGTTTTTTCATTTTTAAGGTTCTAATTTTGGTTTATGAGGTTCAGCTGGATCATTAATTCAGGAAGTTCTGTGAGGCAGGATACATTGGATCATATTTCCTGAGCCCTCATATATTATAATAATGTATTTGTGGGCCTTCAGACTTTTATTTTTTTAATTGAGTATAAGATTTTTTTATTAAGGATTTCTTTGTCCTGGCTGGTGGAGCTCAGTGGATTCAGCGCGGGCTGTGGACCAAAGGGTCGCCGGTTTGATTCCCAGTCAGGGCACATGCCTGAGTTGTAGGCTAGGTCCCCAGTGGGGACCACATGAGAGGCAACTGCACGTTAATGTTTCTCTCCCTCTCTTTCTCCTTCCCTTCCCTTCTGTCTAAAAATAAATAAATTTTTTTTTTTTTAAAAAAAGGATTTCTTTCTTAAAATTCTGAACATTTAATGTTGCAAAGAAATTCAAAGTTGCATTTTTGTCTTTAGGTTATTTAGTTTTCCTCCTTGTATGGTTTTAGAAATTGTGGTCTATCCACGTAATTAAGATTTACGTAAGATTTTTCAAGCTGTAATACTTTCTTCATTGATTATTGCCTGACATTTAGTGATCCAAAAGTTGATTTTTCATTCAAGAATATTTTATTCAGCTTTGTCTTTACGTATTGATTCTTTCCGTTTCTTGTTTAATCCTTAAGAACAACTGCATTTTTCAATCCCATAGCATCATTATATTTTAACAGTTTTCATTTCTAACTTTTACTCTACATTCTGGATATCTTCTAAAGTTTGCATTCTAGCCCTGACTGGTGTGGCTCAGGTGGTTGGAGCTTTGTCCTGTAGACCTAAAGGTCACGGGTTCATATGAACCCCTATGGGGAGGTGTACGAGAAGACAACCAATTGATGTTTCTCTCTCTCCCCCTTGTCCTTTCCTCTCTCTAAAAGCAATGAAAAAAATGTCCTCAAGTGAGGATTAAAAAGAATTCAAGTTTGTATTCTATATCACTGTTATTTTTATCCTTGTTTCCTCTAGTAATTCTTTAATTACTCTTTTTATCTTTTCATCTTGGTCCATCCTGTTTTTGTTTCAACAATAAGAAACCTTCGTATATTCTTCTGATGCCAAATAGTTTTCTAAAATTTTGTTTATGATTCCTATTTTTAAGTAACTTCCCTCTCTGAATTATTGGAATGCTATTCCCCAGGAATGCTGGCCCGAAGACAATGAATATAAATTGTCCATGGCCCCACGTTTTTCTCAACTTGAGTCATCTTTGATGTATAGCAGTACAGGTTTTTACATATCTTTCTTAGCTCAGTTTCCAAGGTCTTTAATAGGGTTTCCTTCTCCTTCATTGCTTGGTTGTATGCTATTCATAATAGGTGAGCATGTAGAAAGATGATAGCCTCAGATTTAGATACTCACTTCTAACAGAGGTCCCTACTATGTGTCCCATAGAAATTGTTTTACATAGGGTTACCCTTTCTCCTTCTTTCCTTCCTCCCTCCCTCCTTCCCTCCCTCCTTCCCTCCCTCCCTCCTTCCCTCCCTCTCTCCCTCCCTCCCTCTCTCCCTCCCTCTTTCCCTCCTTCCTTTTCTCTCCTCCTCTTCCTCTCTCCTTCCTTCCTTCTCTCTCTCTTACTCTCTACCTCTCCTTCTGTCCCCCTCTCTTTCTTCCCTCCCATGATATAGTTCACTGCTATTTCTCTTTGTAAAAATATATTTTATTGATTATGCAATTACAGTTGTCCCATTTTTTTCTCTCTCCTTTATTCCTCTCTGCCCTATACCCTCCCACCATCATTTCCCCAGCTTAGTTCGAGTCGATGGGTCATACATAGAGGTTCTTTGGCTTCTCCATTTCTCATACTATTCTTAACCTCCCCCCTCTATTTTATACCTACAATTTATGCTTCTTATTCCCTGTACCTTTACCCTCATTATCACCCCTCCCCACTGATAATCCTCCATGTGATCTCCATTTCTGTGATTCTGTTCCTGTTGGTGTTTGCTTAGTTTGTTTTTGTTTTTCTTTTTAGGTTCAGTTGTTGATAGTTGTGAGTTTGTTGTCATTTTACTGTTCATATTTTTGATCATCTTCTTTTTCTTAGATAAGTCCCATAACATTTCATATAATAAGTAAGGGCTTGGTGATGATGAACTCCTTTAACTTGACCTTATCTGGGAAGCACTTTATCTGTTCTTCCATTCTAAACAATAGCTTTGCTAGATAGAATAATCTTGGATGTAGGTCCCTGCCAGTAGGTCCCTATGACTTTGAATACTTCTTTACAGCTCCTTCTTGCCTGCAAGGGTTCTTTTGAGAAATCAGCTGATAGTCTTATGGGAACTCCTTTGTAGGTAACTGTCTCCTTTTCTCTTGCTGCTTTTAAGATTCTCTCCTTATCTGTAATCTTGGGTAATGTAATTATGGTGTGCTTCCTTGGGTCCAACTTCTTTGGGACTCTCTGAGCTTCCTGGACTTCCTGGATCCTTTGCCATATTAGGGAAGTTCTCCTTCATTATATTTTCAAATAGGTGTTCAATTTCTTGCTCTTCCTCTTCTCCTTCAGGTACCCATATGCTTTGGTTGTTGAAACATTTAAAGTTGTCCTGGAGGTTCCTAAGCCTCTCCTCATTTTTTTGAGTGCTCGTTTCTTCATTCTCTTCTGGTTGAATGTTAATTTCTTCCTTCTGCTCCAAATTGTTGATTTGAGTTCCAGTTTACTTCCCTTCACTGCTTGTTCCTTGTACATTTTTGATGTGGATTTCGTCCTGCAAAATCCGTGGGGGGGGGGGGGACCTTAGCCGAACGTGTGAAATAATCTCACACCGAAACACGCTTGGAGAAAAGAGTCCGGAGTCACAGGACCATTTCCTCTATCTCAGGAAAAAAGCCTCGAGCATAGATTAACCGGGTTTTTATTAGGAAGCTCAGGACACAGTAAAATGGGAATGGCTGTTCATCAACCATGAGAGGGACAGGGGTCTATGCTAAAAGGTTAGGATCTATTGAGGAGGGGTAGATAAGTGAACTGTTTACTCAGGAAGATAAACATTAGTCCGAGGAGGAATTCCGGGCAGCCATTAGCATAATCCCTTGGCTCCGGGGGGAAGGGTCCGAGCAAGTTAATAAGTCTTAAAAAGTAAGTTAACCCAGTTTCCCTTCGAAGAATTCTTTTTTCCACGAACATGATTTTTACGCCAGCCCGCATGGGAGTGTTCCTTCTCGCGGAGCCAGTCTCGAGACACGGAAATTCCCGGGGTTTATGTTTTTATCATGCGGATGTAAAGAATTCCTGTCACACATTTTCTTTTATTTCACTTTTCACAGCCTTCACTTTTCCTCTATTTTGCGGCCATACGCAACCATTTCTGTGAGCATTCTGATTACCAGTGTTTTGAACTCTGCATCTAATAGGTTGGCTGTCTCTTTCTTGCTTAGTTGTATTTTTTCTGGAGCTTTGATCTGTTCTTTCACTTGGGCCGGGGTTTTTTTGTTTTTTTGTTTTCTGTTTTGGCTCAGCACGCCTGTTATGTAGTAAGGGGTGGAACCATAGGTATTCACCAGGGCGGGGCAACCCATGTCACTGCATTGTGGTGCTGTTTGTGGGGGACAGGTCTGGGAGGGAACAATGCTGCTTGCTCAGCTCTCGGTAGGCTTTCAGTCACTCTGGAACCCACAAGCAAATTATGCCCTTCTGGTGCTGATTCTCGTGTCGATCGGCTTGTGTACATTCTAGGACCCCATGGGTCTCTCCAACAAACTCTCCAGTGAGGCTGGGAGTTTCTCCTGCAGCTTCAACCCCCACAGGTTTTTGTAGTCTTTATTTCCGTGCACTGGAACTCTGGATTACGTGGTCTCTCTTCTGAGCGAGACAATTCCTCCTGGTTTATCCGCACACAAATGTGGGACTGCGCCTGGTCTGCCAGCTACCACCTTGCCATGTGTCCTCTCTGCCCCAGCTGTCTGTCTCCGCCCCTCCTACCAGTCTTGATGAATGTTTTTTCTTTAACTCTTGTTGGACTTCCACATAGTTTGATTTTCTGGCAGTTCTGGTTATTTTTTGTTTTACAATTTGTTGTTGTCCTTTTGGTTGTACAAGGAGGCAAAGAGTATCTACCTACACTTCCATCTTGGCCAGAAGTCCCCAGCCCTTCTCTCACTGCTACTTCTTGCTAAGTTCCTTTCTGGGAAATTTAATCCAACTAGATCAAGAAACAAAGTAGTGATGGAGTGCAAGGGACAACAGAAAATATCACTGGCTGTCGTCTCCAAAAACAGTACCCGTACAGTAAAGAAACAGCTGCATGGTTTTCTGGTAGTGTTTCTGAGCCAGAGAAAATAATGAGAGAGCAGCTATGGGTCTTCCTGTCTACTTGCACATGGCTTGTTCTCTCTCAGAGGGTAACTGGTAGGTATTTTTTATTTCTGTCCCATTTAAATTGTACCTCAATTTATTCATTGATTTTTTTTCAACCAGTACTTACTGAGTTCTCTTATTGTGTGCTAGGCACTCTGCTTGGTACTATTTACATATAATGTTGAACAAAACAGTGTTTCTTCTTTCACTGATGGCAGAAATAGTTTCTGGACTTTGTCGGTAATACAGTTTGGTGATGGTATGATGTTTTATTTCCTTGTTCCTTTTTTTTCCCTTAAAAAAATGTTTTTTGTCAACTTGATACAGCCTGTATTAATAACTGTAGTATAGATAACAGTTTAAATCCTTTCTCCATATGCATATTTTAAGTTGCTCTGGATCCAGGAAGTACCATAGTTTTTGGACTATAAAACACACTGGAGCCCTGGCTGGCGTAGCTCAGTGGATTGAGTGCGGGCTGGGAACCAGAGGGTCCCGGTTCGATTCCCAGTCAGGGCACGTGCCTGGGTTGCGGGCCAGGTCCCCAGTGAGGACCATGTGAGAGGCAACCATACAGTGCTGTTTCTCTCCCTCTCTGTCTCCCTCCCTTCCCCTCTCTCTAAAAATAAATAAAATATTAAAAAAAAAATTAAAGAGAAAAGAATAAAAAAAACACACACACACACACTGGACCATAAGACGCATCTAGGTTTTAGAGGTGGAAAATAGGGAAAAATTTTTTGAAGCAAAAAATGTGATAAAATATTTAATGATATAGATAACATAACATTTCACCAATGTAATCACCCATGGCGAGCCAGGTAAGCTACATTCGGACTATAAGATGAACCCCAATTTTCCTCCCAAATTTGGGAGGGAGTGCGTCTTATAGTCCAAAAACTATGGTAATATTTGTGAATATAGTCGATAGTCACTATCCTGATCTTAAAGTATTACTTCCCTAAAACCTGTCATCACAATTTACTACCTTAAATGTCCTTAACTTTCTTAGATGAGTAAAATATATCAATAAAATTACCTTGTTTTACATGATGGCATCATAGCACGTTAGCTTACCTTATTTTATCTGAGATTCATATCTATTTGAAACTCAAGTGATAAAGCTACATTAGGTGGGAATAGATAAAGAATTCAGTCAGTTTTTAAATTACTACCTGGCATTTATTATTAAAAATAAAATTTAAGGGATTTGATTTTTCTTACCACTTTGTATATAAGGAAGCAGGTAATTTTTGCATGGTTTTTGTTTTTAGAGAGAGCTTATTATAGAATCTTTTATACTTATTAATACTTATTAAACTCAGTAAATATTAATGAGTTTTTAAAAAATAACAGATTTAGCAAATAAATGGACAAGAAGAATCACAAAGTACACATAGACCTATATGCATGAAATGTAACGAGTAAAGCAGTTGTTTAATTTTAGTGAGTAAACCTGCAAGCAAGGTAGAAAGAATATTGATATAATTTGGGGAGCTAACATATTTGTTATACAATTTATAACTGGACCTAGCAATTATAAGTCACATCTCACTTTAATTTCCTAGATTGCCCACTATTAAGAGAGAAGAAAAAGTTTTCTCTGGTTGGGACAGAATTACATTTATGATTGTAGTCATCTTGAGGGTTAAGGAAATATGCAAATAACTGTGTGCCACAGACTGTTATAACAGAGGTTAGTAAAAGAGGTTTGTTGCTTTTGATGAAGATAGAATCCTTAAGGAGAAACATAGTGTCTTTCTTAGCCTGTAATAAGATTAAGAGTAATGTTTGTTTTAAAGGTAATGGTTAGGATTTGGAAGTATTTTCATGTTAGCTACACCAGTCTCAACCAGTTCATTCACTCCCGGGGTTTATTGTATTAAATTTGTTGTTGTGTAGGGGGAGAACAGTTTCTTCAGGTGAAGTAGAGCCTGTTGTTCACAGCTCTTTCACATAGGGATTAAGTCTTCTGTCCCCCTCTCCCGCATTGTACCTACTATATGCAAAGAGATCCCATAGCCCTAATCTACATTCTATCTTTAGCTGAAAATCAAGCTCAGAGAATTTGCTGTTCGTACTGATCCTTCAGGTAATCATGCTAGTCTTCCAGCGGCTTACATGCACATTGCGGTCAGAAACATGGCTAATTGGTGCATTATAGTTATTTCAGAGTGGAGGTATTACATATTAATATTGCTGAAAGATTTGAGCTTATGTCCATTGGGCACTTGCCTTAGTACTAAGTTTGATCTGTTTTCTACAGATTTGATATTCCAAACTTGTTTTATTTGTGTTGTACCTGAATAAAGGGATACTTGACATATTTCCCCGAAACTTGTAAAGCAATAAAGTTTATATAATATGTAACTTTAATTTTAAACTCATAAACTCTGTGCATTTATAATAATTGATGTGCTTGTTTATAGGGCCCACCTACAGATGCTCCTGCAGTGGACACAGCGGAACAAGTCTATATTTCTTCCCTGGCACTGTTAAAAGTAAGTATTGAATAAAGTAATTTGCTTTAAGAGAGCTTTGTTGCTTTTACTGTATCTTTTACTTTGGAATATTTGTCACTTGAATCCTCTCAGATATAAGCTACTGTTTTAGCTACATCAATAATAGAGTATTTTAGTTCCACTCAAACAAAATTAGGTTCTTAATTACAAAAAAAAAAAAAAGACAAAGATCTCAAAGCTTTATGTCCATATATCTTCCTCTTAACAGATGTTAAAACATGGTCGTGCTGGAGTTCCAATGGAAGTTATGGGCCTGATGCTTGGAGAATTTGTTGATGATTACACCGTCAGAGTGATTGATGTGTTTGCTATGCCACAGTCAGGAACAGTGAGTACTTTAATGGTTGCCTGCTGCAAGTAAATGTGTTTCTTTTCTCCTTTCTTTTTCTTTGCAAATAACTTTCATCATATTATATTTTCTATTTCTATTTCAGGAAAAATTCATCATAAGATTAATGATAGAAATTTCTAGATTGTATTGAATTAAATCATTTATACTTTAAGTCCATCATTCCCTGTAGGTCCACAAACTGAATGATGCTAACATTAAATCCCTTTACTCATACTTTCAGCTTAAATTAGCATGGCATACTCGGTTTATAAAGTTATTTACTCTAAAATAGGAGGATATTAATTTGATTAGTTTAAACACTGTAAGTCCAAAAGATTTTAGACTCTTAATTAGATTTTAATTTATACACATTATTTAATTCCCATGTTTTGTCTCCAATTGTTTTGAAATATGGCCCTTTTTTTAAATGTCCCATGTACAGTGATACATGACTCTTAATTAAGCTTCTTCTCAAAATGTTAAGTTGGAAAAAAAGAAATAAAACACTATGGCACCAGTGCTTTTGTGCAGGTATGGTAGTTTGTTTATAGAGGAAACATACACAGATTTTGAAAGTCATCTACCTATTTAGAATTATGTTCTTTCTGGAACAGTGATTTTTTTATTTTGTTTTGTTTTTTATTTTGTTTAATGCATTGGACTTGTATAGATAGGTGTGTTTTTGATTAAAATGGCCAAAAAAACAGTAACCATTCTACCTATCTTCCAAAAAAAACAACACACATAATACTTCTCACCTGTTTGCTTACCTAGAAAAATATAATATGTATATCTTTATGATAGATTTTTTTCTCTAATTTGCAGTCTTTCTCTTATTGCATCTTATAAAATATCTGGGTTAAAGAAGTTATTTTTATAAAACTGTTCTGTTTGAGGTTCTTTAAGTATGTTTTGATAAGTAGATGCTAGAGAAAAATAAACTTTGTTTTTAAGTGATACAGTATATGTGTGTATATGTATAATAAGCATTTTAAATGAAGTAGTTGCTATAGAATATGATTTATTTGTAAATAATGCAAAATATAGAAAAATGTGCAATTTTTTCTCTAAATAGTCCAATTTGTTGATTTGGATCTGCTAATTTTGTTCTGAATATCCGTTATATTTTGTACATTGGACATAAAGAAATGTACTACATATTAACTAAAGATTTAGATTTGAATCTTAGACTATTATTTGTATCTATCTTTTCATGTCAGAATATATAAAACACATAAAATTAACTGTTAATTTCTGTTGCGTGTGATTCTTACACGCTTACTCATTATAATAGAGGGATCTTAAGCTTTAATGTTATTTTTTTGTGAAAGCTTGTTTGACAATATAAAATAGAAGATTTTCATCCCCATGTTTACCTATGTAGAATTTTCTTTTATTCTATTTTTTAAAGATTTTATTTATTTATTTTTAGAGAGGGGAAGGGAGGGAGAAAGGGAGGGAAAGAGATATCAGTGTGTGGCTGCCTCCCACACGCCCCCTACTGGGGATCTGGCCTGCAACCCAGGCATGTACCCTGACTGGGAATTGAACCAGTGACCCTCTGGTTTGCAGACCGGCACTCAATCCACTGAGCCACACCAGCCAGGGCTTTATGTAGAATTTTAAAGTTTTTATTCTGTCCGAAGAGTTAGCAAACTTTTTCTGTAAAGACATATGTCTGTCTCATATTCTTTTTTTTTTTAACTTTTAAAAATATAAATAAACAAACAAACAAACATTTCTTGGCCTGTTGGCTGCAGATTGCATACCCCTGTTCTTGAGTTTGCACTCTCAATTAGAATTCAAAATGCTGTTTGTTTTGCTGGAAAGGAAATATTTATGTTAACTGGTTTAAGTAGATTGGACTCAAATTTCTGATATCAGAAGAAAGCCTTTTGGGAGTTATAATGTCAGTGATCTATCTCTAAAAAGATGATGAGAATGCTTTGATGCTCCATGTTCTAAAATCTTTTGGTTGAACTAGCAAAGTAGATGCTTTAAAGCATTTAAAAGAATTGGTTATAGCCCTGGCTGGTGTAGCTCAGTGGATTGAGCGTGGGCTGGGAACCAAAGGGTCCCGGTTCGATTCTCAGTCAGGGCACATGCCTGGGTTGCAGGCCAGGTCCCTGTGAGGGTCGTGTGACAGGCAACCACACATTGCTGTTTCTCTCCCTCTCTTTCTCCCTCCCTTCTCCTCTCTCTAAAAATAAATAAAATCTTTAAAAAAAAAGAATTCTTAAAAAAAAAAAAGATTTGGTTATAGATTTTCTCTAGTGGAGAATTATTTTATGAATACTTTTATATTTGAGGTAATAACCAACAGTATATATTTCCATCCAACCACCTAATCTCCATGTCTTTCTAACTGAAGCACTAAACTTCCTCCCCTTCCAGCCCACCCACTCACCCACAAAACAACTCTGGGAAAATAATAAATTTCTTTCTTAAGTGTTTATATTACTGAGAAAAAAGTTGAAAATGTTAATTATTATAGCTGAATAGTAGAGCTTTGGGTGAAATGCTTATCAGTTATCAGAGGTTGGCATTAGAAAGTACATTTCCTAGATAGGTCCAACCAAAAAAATAGTTAATTCCGATATTTGGTATTTCTGATATACACACAACACACACACACACACACATAAAAAATATGTGTATGGCCATGGCTATAAACTCCTTATTTTTTTAAATTTTATTTTATCATGGCCATAAACAAAATTCCAAAAATTGTCTTAACTCATGAGATAACAGCAGTTTGGCAATTTTAGAAGCTTTATTGTTGATGTATGGTTTATAATTGAATGACAAGAGTGAGTATCAAATATCAGTGTCAAAACCTATAAAATTATTTTGATAGCTCGAAATAATGTACCTAGGTATTTTGGGTAGCTTTTTGTTAATTTACATTGCATATAAAGTTTTTTCAGAGTTATAAAAACTAATTATTTCTCTTTTTAAACCAGGGTGTCAGTGTGGAAGCAGTTGATCCAGTATTCCAAGCCAAAATGTTAGATATGCTGAAGCAGACAGGAAGGTAAGGATTTTAAATGATCATATAAAGGAAACAATGAGAAATATTTTCAGAAATGCATCTCAAAAATTTTGAATGTTTTTGAATATCATTCCTAGGGAAAAAAAGCCACGTAGTGAATGTAAAAGTATCACTGTCAGTGCTACGCACCACCTATCTAGTCTCTCTTCCATCTTGAATCAAAGAAATGTGCCAGTCAGAAAACTGTTTCCTGTTAAAATTCTCAACCATCACATAGTAAGCTTGTACTGTAGTCTCCCTCTGTTTAGTAGTATATGCAGTTACTCTCTGGTCACTTATATTTGAAAGAGAATATATGTTCTGTGTATTTAAGAGTTGCAACTGAGTAAGATTCTGAATATTTAATTACATTTGTAGGCTTATGAGTTTTAAAGACAGGGCAAATAGAATTCACATATTCTTTAAGTTTTTCTCCCCAGATTAAACCTCTCAATAGTTGTCATTCTCTTGCTCAAATTCTTCTACTGTGGAAAAAACTTCAAAATTAATGTTAGCAAAAAGCTCAGCAGCTGAGCAGAACAGTGCAAATTGGTTTTTGACTGAGTTCCTAGTTCTACTGCTGGTTTAATTGATATTTAATCCTTTCACAACAGTGGATCCTGGTGTCCATTGTTAAAAATATACTCTGCCTGGAAAATCCAACTCCCAGAGCGAAGGAGTTAAAGAGTAGGTATTTACTTGAATGCTGAAAGGGTAAAAACTGGCTCTGAGAAAGTGTGGTAACAAGGTGAAAAACTGAAAGCCTTATCTACCACTGCTAATGTACATCTCTTAATGATAGCATTCCTTTGTCACACTTCTTCATTTCCATGTTTTGTGGGTAATATGATATATGATTTCTGTGTTTCTAATGGTGCTTTTTCACACCTGTGTGTTTTATTATCTATTCTTAATTTATACCCTGTTAGTGTGTTGGTTCTTTTTATATCATAAGTGTATTGCTTATTCTGTTCTGAATAGCTGAATGCCCTCTTTGTTTCAGGCCTGAGATGGTTGTTGGTTGGTATCACAGTCACCCTGGCTTTGGTTGTTGGCTTTCTGGTGTGGATATCAACACTCAGCAGAGCTTTGAAGCCTTGTCGGAGAGAGCTGTGGCAGTGGTTGTGGATCCCATTCAGAGTGTCAAAGGAAAGGTAGAGTAGCTTCTATCTTTATTAGCATCTACTGCCACATTCTCTTTGCAGCATTAAATAAAAATCTATTTTCTTTCAAGCAGAATTCTTAATTACACAGAAACCCCTGTTTACTTTTTTAAAAACTCTGTAAGTCAATAAATTGTTATTGGTATTACTTAGAGATTTATTTCCACTTTAATCAGCTATTGTCTAATCATAAATGTTTATCTTTATATTTTTTATTTCATAGACTTAGGAATGTTAGACTGTAATAAAAGCCTGCTATACACATTTCATTAATATTTTCATAAGCATTACTCTACCTTTATTTTAAAACAGATAATTTGGGATTGGCACATTTTAAAAATCTAGTTTTAAAGAGCTGTGTTTTGCAGACATTGTGCAGGACATATTCTGGAGTTGTTTATTCCAAATATTTTAGACAATGAAAACTTGCCCCAAAGACTTGGTGTCAATCATTCACATTTTTGGAGTGAGGACACATGAATGATTAAATATGCTAAATGATTCTGAAAAGAGATTAACTTGCAAAGCACATTGGGTTATAGTTGTTCTTTGTTGAAATCTTTTGTTCTTGTTTAGTTTTTTTTTTCTTTTTTGTTTGTTCGTTCTTTCTTTTTTTTATTTCTTTCTTTCTAGCCCCATATGCCATTTTCCTATTTCCTGCCTCATGACAGCAGGGAGCAGCTCTATTATCACCTTCACAGAGCTGTCTGCAAATGTGAGAGGCAATTCGATTTTGCTCAACCACAGGGAGAGTGGATTAGAAAAACTACAGAACATAGAGAAATTGGCTAGGTGGTTACTGCTTTAAAATACTGCTGAGGTGTCTTGTTTGAGCATGTATTTCCATTGTAGTGTAGAATAATTGTTAAAATAAAATCACAATACATTTATGGAATCCTTTTTATGCAGCTTTTACAAATTATTTTTGGAGCACTTAAAAGTAAATATTAGCTTGGTATCTATCAGACCTGGAGTTTGATAGTACTGCAGATTACATTAACATCTGCTCACCAGCTCAAACAAACTAATCTGGCTGTTAAAACATGGAGTTTTTATCTGCCGTGAATTTGAAGTTAAACACTTTCTGACATCACATTATTATGATGAATAAAAATTGAGGTCTTCTCTAAATCATGATCCTATTAGATGTGATTTAGCTTTTCAGAGGCAGAAACTAACCACCAAAAAACAATAGCTGATATACTAGGCCATTCAGAATGGATAGCTTCTGATGCTTGCTATTCCTGTATTTCAATTTATTTACTTTTTTTTTCCCTAAGTGTATTGTTACTTAAATGATATAGATAAAAAGATTTGAAAATCCTTGACTTTTGTCTTTATTTTTCTGAATTAAAGTACAGGGTAATACTTCTTAAGTTCAATTCTCTGATAATTAAAGTACCTTTTTAGTAACTTATCTAAGTAATGATTCTTATTTTAGAAATGTAATAGAAATACCTGATTAAGTTTCCCTACCACAATATTTATAAATAATAATTGAAGCTTCATTTTAAATACAGAGTTTTATTTTGTATCAGCGCGAGAGACTTTTTCTGATGGCTCATGTGACAGTGGCCACTTTGAAAAAGAAAATATAAACTTATATACAATAAAATAAAGCATTCTTAAAATAGAATGTAAATAAATGAACGTGTATTTTATTTTTGGTTGTCTTGTTTGTAGCTTTCTTAGTGGCAGTTTTAGTTTTCAAGCCTAGTTTAAGTATTATATACAACATTGGAATTTTCATTGTTTATAATTAAACATAATTCATATTAAAAGAATGCATTGCATTTAAAAATACACATGTATCACATGACTGCTTTCATGCAGTAAAATGTAGCATTTTGAAAAATGTATCTAAAATTATGAAATCACAAGTATTACCGTCTAATTTTATGTCAAAATATTTTTGAAAAATTTTAGTATAAATATGTGTCATGGATGATTGTTGTATCTAACATACAGATTTTTACAATTATATTACCTGAAGTAGGATCCAGTTCTTTGTTAACTATGTGACTTCATCTACAAGGTTCTGAGTATGGTTATAACTTAACATTGTCAGTGTCGAGACCTCTTAAAACTATGAACCAAATTAAATGCTAGTAAATCCATGGCCAGTGTTCCTAGTTAAATCATTAAACTTAAGAATATAAACTTGTAAAAATTAAGTAACGTAAGACTCTGCCCTCTTCTTCCTTGCATTTGCTTTCTCAAAGCTATCAAAATATTTAGTAAGGCAATGGGTAGATCAAGAATTAAAATGGCAGTCTATATGTAAATGATTTAAGTTGAGTCTCTGTTTACTACATGACCTCTTTCCTGTATTTTTTATGTTTTCATTTTTATAAATCTCAATATTATCTTTCTGTTTTTGGGTGATAAAGTAAGCATGGATTCTCTCTTTTTAATCACAACTAATTCATAATGTGTTATTTCCTTTTATGTGACTTGACTGTATCTTTATGGAATTGTTGCTCTGTACCAGGTTTTGTGGTGATAGTTATTTTAACTTGTCTCATTTATTCTTTTCAGTAATTCTGCAGGTAGACACTATTATTTTTCCATTTTATCAATGAAAGGGTAAAACCATTAGAGTCAAAGAGATTACTTTGCCCAAATCATACCATTATTAAGCAGCAGAAAAAGGATGCAAATCTAAATTTATAAAATTTAAGAGCTCAAGCTGTTTTACTGGCTCTTTAAAATTAGGCAATGATGAATGATATCATTGGAGTAACTCAGGAATTGGAAATGAGCAGAGGTCATCACAGGGCCTTTTCTTAACTTACATGGTGTCACTCCCTTCAGCATATGTCAGGGGAGGAAGCTACACATTTTCTCATATGTTCTCAGTACTACTTATAGTAGGAATTATATATTAATATTTTCTCATGTAGTATTTGTTCTGTTAATTTTAAAAATCAGTTTAGACTCATCCCTGTCAGCTTTTGTGACATACCGAGGAAAAACATTGAGACCAACATAAATAATAAAATATACAATATGATAAAGAATCTGTATCACTCCATATATTGTATGATCCTGTAAATGTTTAAAAATGGTATCAATGACAATCAATGATAATAATATTCATAATTTAAATGGAGAGTTATCACATACAAATTACTAGTGAGCTCTACACTAAACTTACCAGTGAATTAGTTTTTATGATTCTGTTTTAGTTTATTTGTAAAACACACATATTCAAATATTTAAATCTCAGTTCTCAAGTGGCACGGTGGCACCCTCTTGCTTAATGTTTTGTTATCTTGTATATTCAGCCCACAATTTGGACTTGATCCAGCAACAGATTTAGAAGTTAATTCAACTTGTAAGATGACTACACTTCTTCCTTAGGGCATAAAAAATATTCACTTTGTACAAAGTCATAAAACTAGCATACAGCTATTACTACTTTTGAGAACTCATTTTCTTGTTAGGATTCCTGTGAGTAAAATGTTCAAATGTTCCTTATAACTCCTAACAATCTCTGCGTCCTCTATTCTGAAAGCATTAAAACACACACACACACACAAATAACCCTTTAGTCCAAATAAATCTTGGTTTTCTTGAATATGTTTTATTTAATCAGAAATACTCAATGGACTTTAAAAAATGTGATGTTTATCTGCAGATCATTGCAGCTGTAGGTATTTCTTAAGTATATATACCTGATGTACCTGTATGCTAATGATTCTATGGTACAACATAAGAAGTGATCTTTGTCTCTTTGAGAAAATGAGTCACGTACATTTGGTATTACTTGTGAGCCAGATAGCATTATGCCAATTATATGCCAATAATCCTACATTGCATACTGATAGAATGCAAATTACACTGATATAGCTTAGTTTCTATAACTCAGTATTAAATTGGTTGCTAGAGACAGATATAATTCAACACATACTTACTTGGAACCTTCTAGGTACTAATATGCCATAAAGTACTGCTTTCATAGCAAACGTAATAATTGCAAATTAAATTAGAAAAAGGGAGACATGGATATAGGCTACATAAAATAGATGAAGCATGGACTGGGCTTTGAGGGATGGACAGGACATCACTCAGGGAAGAAGAGCTTGTACCTATGGGGAAGGATGTAGGAATAATACCAGTCCGGGCTCTACTTACCTCTTTGTTCCTTCTTCTTGCAAAGACATTAGAATGTAAAGTAAGTAGGTTTTGTTGTTATGTTTTTAATCAACATTTTGCAGAAGAAGATGGGGCTCTGAAGAGTAAATACAAATACAAGAAAAGAGAATTAGGGAATGAATATTTTAATTTTCAAATATCTTCAGGGTTATGTATTTTTCAGGCAAGTGGGCAAAATTGTATTTACCAAGAAATTATTTTATTGGAAAGTTTTAAGATGGTGGAGATTTTAAGCTACTCAGGTAATGGTTTTGTTTTAACTTTTTATTATTTAAAAAAAGTATCAGCCCTGGCTGGTGTGGCTTAGTGAATTGAGTGCTGGACTGCGAACCAGAAGGTTGCTGGTTTGATTCTCAGTCAGGGCACGTGGCTGGGTTGCTAGCCATCCCCAGTTAGGGGCATGTGAGAAGCAACTGATTCATGTATCTCTCTCACATTGATGTTTCTCTCCCACTCTTCTTCCCTTCCCCTCTCTCTAAAAATAAATACATAAAATCTTTTTAAAAAGAAATAAATTTTTTTTTTAAGATTTTATGTATTTCTTTTTAGACAGAAGGGAAGGGAGGGAGACAGAGAGAGAGAGAAACATCAATGTGTGGTTGCCTCTCACACTCCCCCTACTGGGGACCTGTCCTGCAACCCAGGCATGTGCCCTGACTAGGAATCGAACCGGTGACCCTTTGGTCCACAGCCCGCACTCAATCCACTGAGCTACACCAGCCAGGAAAAAAAAAACAAATTTTTTAAAAAATATCATAAAAGCAACGAGGACATAGAGTAATGGGTCAGACTCTGTATTAGAATTTCATTTTTGTATCTTCTTTACAGCGTGACCTTCAGCAAATTACCTATTCTTGAACTTCAGATTTGTCATCTATAAAACAGATTTTAGTAACTACCATAATATTGTGAATATTATGAAATTATTTATGTAATGATTAGCATGTACATGTCATAATAGGCATGCAATAAATTATACTTTTATTCTGAAGATTAAAATTATTGATACTTAAAAGAATTAACTAGCATATTTTTAAAATGTGAATATCTCTGAAAACTTTGTTAAAAATAAGTCTATAAATTATTTACTAACTTGCTCACTTTAGGAGGATGAAGGTAATGACTATAAAAGAAATGAAAACTTTCCCTTCTTGAATTTTGTACATACTGAAGAATTTATGAATGCTCTTCTGATTCGGCTAATTTTTATTGAGCAATTACTATTTTCTAGCATATTTCTCTGGTGTATGCTGATGAAGAGGAAAATGAATATACTACATTAAAATTCTCGCCTTTGAAGTAATTAAATGTATTACACTTAAAACCATTTTGTGTATGTGGTTTTTTTTTAAAGATGTTATTTATTTATTTTTAGAAAGGAGAAAGAGAGAGAAACATTGATGTGTGAGAGATAACATCAGTCAGTTGCCTCTCGCACATCCCCAACTGAGGACCTGGCCATCAATGCAGGCATATGCCCTGACTGGGAATTGAACCACCAACCTTTCCATTCTCAGGCTGGCGCTCAATCCATTGAGCCATACCAGCCAGGGTGGTTTTGTATTTTATTCATCTGTCCACATGTTGTCTACCCCACAGATTGGGCCTCTTTTGGGGAGAAACATTTTTATATCTTAGAATTTATATGTTGTCTGGCAAAAGTAGTTTTCTTAATAGCGTTTATAAAATAAAATAAGGAATGAATGTGTCAGTGGTCAGCTGTTACCAGTTTGGCTGTCAGGATATAAAAATCTACAGTTGCCCTGGCTGGTGTAGCTCAGTGTCACCGGTTCGATTCCCAATAAGGGCACATGCCTGAGTTGTGGGCCAGGTCCCCAGTGGGGGCCACGTGAGAGGCACATTGATATTTCTCTCCCTCTCTTTCTTCCTCCTTTCCCCTCTCTCTAAAAATAAATTTAAAAACCTTTAAAAAAAATAAATATAAAACTACAGTTAACTTTTGTGAGGCTTAGTAAGTAATTTTTATACATTAGCAGTCAGTCATTTATTTAATGCATGAAATCGACGAGGTCAGTGAGTCAGTTTGTTCATAGACATTACCCTTGATGACTTTGAACTGTGTGTAATCAGAGCTCGAGTTCAAGTTTAACATGTCATTTGTTTTCTAAAGGTAGTGCAAGATATTTAGAATAGCTGTTATTTGTAAGATTTTCTCTTGATCATTATCCCTTAATGGTCAATTAAGGATAGATAGTCCTGATCTCAAATTGTATGTACACACATACCTTTTCTTCATCTAGTTTTCCTTATTGAAAGAGAAAAGTAGAAAATAGGACACGCAAAAATTCTATTTTCACTTTTAATCTAACTTTGTGAGCATATCCACCCAACTCTTGGAACAAGTTTAGTTACTGTTTTATCTTTTGTTTGCTTTTTGTTTTTCATTTTTGATACCAATTTGAAGTTTTATAATAGCATTAAATTTAATCTGTGAGGATATCTAAGAAAATATTATAGGTGCTAATGTACCTATAGTATCCCTAACAAATGTAATAGTTTAACATTTGCTAATATAATCAGAAATTATCGACTGGGAATCTTAAACCAATTTTATGTTTACAAGTCTAAGAAGAATAAATCTTATATAAAAGTAACAGTTTTTAGTGTGGTTCTTTTAATATAGAGTTTCTATATTAATAATACACTCAGAGCTAATTTACTATTGTTTAATACTTGCTATACATGTTGGGTGGTACAAATGTGCTTCAAATTAGTTTGAGTCCCGCTGTTTCCACTAAGAAAAAGAAAAACCTTTAAAACAATGTCCCATTATCTCTAAGAATATTATTTATTGACCCATTTTGCTTCTTTAATGCTTTTCTTTCCCCAGTTTAATCTGTGGTCATTAATTCAACAGCCACTTATTGACCATTACTCGATGCCTCTTAGATACTGAAGACACAGAGAAGAGTAATAGTTACTCCCTGTCCTTGGTGCCAGTGTTGTACCAACAAATGGAAACATGACTTTGTACAAGAAGCCATTGCATAGCCCAAGTATATTACTTGTTTACAACCATATTTAAATAATTTTACATTAGCTCTTGTTAATTATGAGGATGTTTCTGGACCTAGGACTGAGTTTTGGTGATTTTAATGTGTTGTTATCATTATAGTTTCCTGAAGAGGGTAGGATTGATGATGGTAAATTTTCTTCTGAGTCATAGATGATTCCTCATTGGTTATTCTTAGACTGCTAGTAACTGGATTAATAGATGCCTACTGCCACTTTTTACATTTCAGATGCCTTTATTATATGCAGTTTTTATTCCAAACTAAACACAAATTAGTGCTTTGTAATGTTCTGAGTTTTTCAGTTCAGCATGCCATAGAAGAGTTTTTCATGAATTCGAAACTGAGGAGATGGGAAGTCTATATTTTGTTAAGCCAGTGATTAGATTTTTATAGATAATGAATGCCTCCTTTTTGGAAGCTGAAAATAGACATGAATAGTAAAACTATATATAAAATAATATCCAGAACAACTTTCTGGGAGCATTTCATTCAATAGATATTTATTCTGCACCGTATTATTTGTGTCAGATATTCTGCTGAGAAATGTCCATTCAGCGGTGAGTAAGACTCAGACCTTTCTGTCAAGTGACTGAATCTAATACTAGTTTTTTCTTGCATTTGTGTTGGGGTGACTGCTACATCACACAGCTTGTTGACAAGGAATGCTGGCTTTGGCGTGCTGTGTATGGAACAGATAGATCATTGTGGTATCACTTGCTGGTTGTGTCCTCTGATTTTCAGTTTCCTCACGCATAAACTGAGAATATTAAAGCCTACCTCTTGGTTGTTGACAGGATTAGATAATTTCTGTATAGTCATTTAATTAATAATTAGCCCAATGAAAATATGGAAAAGTGATACATAGAAAAGTAATTTCTATGCATATTTTTCTATGCACCTTTGCATATTTTTCCTATGAAAATGACTTTGCCTATTGAGAGATGGCAGTTTGAAGGATATATTTGCATTTTTCTTTGAAGGTGATGTTAAAGCACAACAAATGTATGTAAGTCCTTTATTCCTCTCATTCACCCTCCCTGCCTCCTTGCTAACATCGTCAAATCCCAGCCTTTTATTCCTTAACTTTATCTGGAATTGTGAATAAGCATACCAGTTGTCTTGCTTTACTTTGTCTACTAGAAAGGAATGTGGAATCTGTTCATTGTGTGTAGGCTGACTCAGTAGCTACCAGATAGAATTAATACTCTGCGTTGATGTTGGACCAATGACCCTGGGTTGACAGTCTCTTGTGGCTCATTAAGAGTCTCCTGAGGTGTCCAGTTTTTAAATTCACTGTTTATTTATCACATATAAGTCTAGAAATATCTATCTTGCAGGAATATCAAGATTCTAGGCATATTGTTATTTTTTAAGCATGATACTATGCATGTAACTATGTTATTTTTATTTATTTATTTTTTAAATTATTGTTGTTCAATTACAGTTGTCTGCATTATCCCCCCATGCTATTTTTATTTTAATTAGGAATTTTCCTAAGGAAATACATGCTTTTAAATGTCTCTGCTTAATTTCCTTTTGATGTTTTCATATGCCCAGTGTTTGTGGATGCCAAATCTATGATTCTGATTTGATTTGGGGGGTAACTTTTTTCTAACTTTAACACTGTTAGAGTAGTAGTACTCTGCTTTGTTTACTATGTTGTGTTAGTGTTCTAAGAAGCAGGTGCCAAAATGGGATTAGATATGCAAGAGATTACTGTGGGAGGCGCCTGTGGTGGGTAAAGGGTGGACCCTTCAGACAGCAGAGCAGGAAGAGAAAGGAAAGGTAGGATTGGGTAGGAAGAATGTCAGACAGCAGCATATTTCTGAGAAAGTTTCAGTCAGGCTGAGAGGGAGTCCTTGAGGCAGTTTCCCTTTAGAAGAATCCCTTATTTGGCCCCGGCTGGTGTGGCTCAGTGGATTGAGCACTGGCCTGGGAACCAGAGGGGCACTGGTTTGATTCCCAGTCAGGGCACATGCCTGGGTTGCAGGCCAGGTCCCCAGTAGGGGGCATGTGAGAGGCAACCACACATTGATGTTTCTCTCCCTCTTTTTCTCCTTCCTCCTTCTCTTCTCCTTTCTCTAAAAATAAATAAAATCTTAAAAAAAAAAAAAAAAAGAAGAAGAATCCCTTATTTGGCAGGAATGGCTAGGTTCTAGTACTGCTGTTAGGCTTAGTCATTGGCTGGGAGCAGCCTAAGGAAAGTATGGCCTGGGGTGAATCCCCAGAGGATCTAAAGGTGTAGCATATGGAGGTTGTGAGTCAGCTGTGCTCTCTACAGCAGGTTCGAAAGGAAGTCTGAGGTGGGCAACTCCATGATGGCCAAGTTACTAACATTAGGAACTATGGGGCAGGTGCACCTGTATTGTTTTATTTAATCATATCGCCAACTCTATAAGGTGTCAGTTGTGCACAAATGGAGACATTGAAAGGTTACATAACATCACTTACTAGCAAGTGATAGATCCAGGATTCTAACTTAGGCAGGATTCTGACATCAGAGTGTCTAAGCATTTAAACACCTGCACTATAGTGACTATATGCATACACTGAAAAATCATGACAAAACTTTTAAGACTTAACTATATGTTTTTTAACAAAGTTTCATGAATCTGCCTTTCTTCCTTCCCTGCTCTCTAAAAATAAATAAATAAAATCTTCAAAAAAAAGTTTCATGAATCTAAAAATGGCTAATTACATTTTGCCATAGTAGTTTCTAAAGATCAATTTGTTTTCATTAAGGTATATATGTTCAAAACTTGTGGCTTTTCTGTCTGAATTTTGGTGCGTGTCTTCACTTGTCAAAAAAAAAAAAATACATTATACCCCTTCCCCCTTTTTTCCCAGTGCATTGAAGTTGTACTACAGCTCTAGCTACAGTAAGCAATTCTCCAAGGATGAAGAGAGAAAATGTACATACACAGAGGAATTTCTTTTCCAGAGCTAAAATTGACATTTTATAAATAATTTCCATGTTGCAAACTTGAGACTAGGAAATCACAGCGATTCAGTGATATGCATTTGGCATGAGTCAGTTTTAGTTCTTAGTGCTTTTCATTGGAAATGGCATAAAAAGTAAGATTTCTTTGAATTTTTTATGCTGTGGGCTTACAAGAGACATAAGATGTTTTTCTCTTATAGATGTCTGGCAGTGCATGACAGCAGAAGTAACAACATGGTCACAAACCCCAGCAGTACTTCCCAGGTCACATGCATCCTTAATTTTTAAAGACTCTGGAAATGGCCTAAGCAGTTGATAACAGGTCATTTCGAGGTGATAGAGGATATTTGATATGGGGTGTTGCTTTTCTTTCTACACCTAGCATTTTCATAGTCATTCAGAGACTTAATTTTATATGGTGGTGGGTTTATATGATTTTAAATATGTAACTTAACTGGTAACTGAATTGTAACTCTCTTTCCCTTTCTTTGATGTTTGACATTGATTTTGAGGCCTTAAAACTTTTTACAAAATTATTCTAGTTCATTTTACATGTAAACACCTCCCATAGTCATTGACTTCAATATAAGTTCAATTGGAAATGCCAAAAGCAGCAGCTACTGTTAAAGAAAGGAGGGGCGGGGGGAGAGGGGCGCCCTGGCTGGTGTAGCTCAGTGGATTGAGCACCAGCCTGTGAACCAAAGAGTCGCTGGTTCAATTCCCAGTCAGAGCACATGCCTGGGTTGCAGGCTGGATCCCCAGTAGAGGGCGTGAGAGGCAACCACACATTGATGTTTCTCTCCCTCTCTTTCTCCCTCCCTTCCTCTACAAGTAAATAAATAAAATCTTTTTAAAAAAGGAGAGTATTATGAATTATACTAACTACTGCCAGAAATGCTTATGTATTTTTCTTTCAAACACCTTTGTATTAAACTAATTTTAAGACCTTTTCTTTCTTTGTATGTAAAAAGTGGGAACTGTAGATCTCTGCTTTACACATTAGTTTAGTCTTTCAGTGACCTAACAGTTGATATGAAAACATGAATTTAAAAATAAATAGCATATTGGATAAACTGTACTATAGTCATGAAAGAAGCCAAAAAAATGGAATAAGCTGAATTCAATAATAATTAGTTTTGAGTCCTAAACCATATTCATTATGAAATTGAAATGATAGGTCCTTGACCCCTGAGTGAGCTAGGAATAAATATGGAACACAGTATTGTTTTTAAAACTATTTTGCTCTTAAGCTAAGACAGATGTACAAAAAAGATGTAGTTTTTATTTTGTATTGGCAGCTTCCAAATATTTAGTATCTATTTCCAAGAGTTGCAATTAGTAAAGCAACCATGGTACTGAAATCTGCACATCCCACAAGCTAATTATATTTGCAAGGTCAGAGTGAATACATATTTTCAGAAAAATAAAGGGTTATATAAATATGTGTCTTCTGCTTGGCTGTTATATCACAGTTTGTTGATCTGGAATATAATGTGTACAATTCACAAATTTGTCTGATAACAGAAAGTGGTGTGTGATTGTGTTTATTTTACTAACCAGTATATTCACAGCAATCACTTCCAAATATCTCTCCAGTAAAGATGTGTTAATTACAAAACAGACAAGGTCTTCTATTATATTAAAGCTACTAACAAGAAGACAGCAGGAATCACACATGTAAATAGCATCATCAACCCCTATTTTAGTCCTCTGTTTTGATCTGTGAGTTGCGCATAGACCAAAGGTGCTATTAAAGACTGAGTGTATGAAATAGGCAGCATTATATGAACAAAATTTATTCAACAAGAAAACAGACCTTTAACATGAATTTAACAAGCCTGAGAAATTATAAACTATCATATGCTGCAGATTCATGCAGTGATAATAAACAAAAAAGGAAAGTAAGAGGTTTCCCTAAGCTAGCCAAACTGCTAATGGTTGTGTTATAAGCTGTCTACTGTTGCAGTGACCTCTGAAAAGTCTCAAGGCACTTGTACCAGAAAAAATTAAATGATCAGGCTGGTGAATAGAGATTCAGTGTAGTGTGTAGGACTTCAGCATGGAAGGGAATTACAAAAGCATCGTATTCCTGAAAATATCCATACTTTAGCTTGCAAGTTTTTATTACATATATGGATGTAGTTTTTGTGTAAGTTTTTGGCTAAGTTACTATTTGGATTTGTAAGACATAAACTGAACTGGTTTAATGTACATATACTTTAAAACAAACTCTTTAGAAAATTCATATAGCTCCAAAAATAGATCATTTCCCCTGTCCCCCTCATACCTTAATTAATCCTTGGGGGTTCTTTGTTCAGCACATTCTATGTAAGATTTCCATTCTTAACCATGGAGTGACCACTTTGCTTATCTTTCTATTGCATCATGTTGTAAATACATAAACATGGAGAAACGCCTTCAGCTTGTACACACCTCCAAGTGCTCACTAGGGCTTTTTCTTGAATCTTACCGTGGCATAATTAACACCTTCTTTACCCATTGCTCATTAGTGTACTGGACATTAATGAGTCTATTTTGATAGGTTGCTCTAAAGGAGAAACCTACTTATTCTCATAGTGCAAAAAGCAATTATAAAATTGTACAGAAATTAAAATGTAGACTATATTGCCACATTTATAGTTTTATTGCGTACTAAATCTAATTTTGGTCTGCAGGTTGTTGAACATGTTAGTTTCCTTAAGACAGTTGCTATAGTGATGGCAGCAAATTCCTTTAATCCTAGTGTATTCATTTTCTGTTGGCTATGATATTGCTGCTCAGGAATGGTCCATCTAGATATGTCCTTTCACAGAAGCCATCATTTCTTATTGAACAGTATATTAAATTCTTGAATTTTTTCCTAATTTTTAAATAGAATTTTAAAATTTTATTCAGATTTGTTTTCAGGTGATCATGATATCTACTTAGCTGGTATTTTTATTTCCTTTTCATGAAGTTTCACACCTGCTTATATCATTCCAGAGAAATTTTACAGAAATTTATGCATGCAAAGTAGCTGTCTTCTGTTTTAGTTTGGAAGTGTTCAATATTAAAATAGTCTATAGGCATTTTGTTGTGATATGTAATGGAATTTTCATGCTTTTGTAGAGTGGTTTTTTTCCTACAAATGATTTTACTGAAATCTTAAAGTGGAGTCAAAGTTTCTAAATAAACAATTGGACCACAATGATGCTTTGCTCCTAAATATTTGCCACTGATGCTAAGGGTGGGAATTCTTAATTCTGTATTTAAGTTGTCCGTCTAGCTATCAAAATGCTCACTTTTCTCTTCTTTTGCCTAAATTGTAATTTAATTTTATGTGCTTTTTAGTAGAAAATGTTAGAAAATTTTAAACAACTGTTTTAAAGTATTTATTATAATGTCTGATATTAATACCTATTTTTATTAATGCTTCATGCAAAAACACGATTAGAAAATTTTGTAAATATAAGGAAGAGGCTAAACCTAAGCCATATTTATTTATATATAAATGTGAAAGTGAAGTCTGGATTATAGTTATTGTATAACAAGAAAAAGCAGTTTTCACAAACTATTAAATCATGCATGTTCTGAGGATACTTAGTTTTATTTTGAGGCAAGAGGAATCTTTGGGGAAATTCAAACTGTAGAAATAAAGTTTGATTAAACTTTGATAAAGTTTAAAGTTTGATAAAGTTTGAAGCAACTTCAAAGTTGATTGTTTTAATTTTTTTTTCCAACCAGAGCAGGTAGGCCTTTGAGTCACTTGTAATAATTTGGTCTAAGCCCGTGGTCTTTGGGACTGTTGGCCCTGTGTGGCAACCTTTAGGAAGGGTGATTTTTTATTCCCTCCCTCCCTTCCCTCCTTTCTTCCTTCCTTCCTCCTTCCTTCCAATCTTGTTCTTTAGCATACAATGTATAGTAATACCTAATCGCAAACCGATTTTTTGTAAGACTTGATTGGATTAACTTGAATATAAATTTGATTTTAATTTCTTGGTATCCTTAAGTAATAATTATACAAATGAGAACTGGTCTAGTTAGCAATAGCTTTTAAAACATTGATAAATCCTAGTTTAACACCAAAAACAAATTTAGAAGTACTATATTATCTTGCTTTAAGGTTTTTTTTAGGTGATAAATGTATTGAGTTTATTCTCTCAGTAATTGATTTCACTTCCCTGAAAGAAGCATCTGTCGTAAAGTCCCAGTGCTTTACTTAAAACTTCACAACATTTAAAAGCTTTAATGAGTTCTTTCAAATCGATGGCAATGAACAGGAAAAAGCTATAAGATAGTATGTGATTCTTGTTAAAACCTTTATAAGAGCTAACATGACATTGTATCATGCAAGAATTTGAAGTCTTTCTGTACAGAGATATTGAAATCCTCTTAGCACAAAGAGGATGCGTATTGTTATTTCTTTACTGTGAACTTAGGGCCATGTCATTCTGTACCATGTCCCTGGCTTAAAGCACAGGTGACCTTGGTTTTCTTGTGTTGTGCCTCCTATTCTTGCCGTGGGCTTGGACCCTTAAGGCCATCAGACAAGGTATAAAGTCTTTTATAGTCACAAGAAATAAAAGGTATCTGACTAGAAGAGAATACGTGGAGCAGGTACCTTGCTGGTTGTAATTTTGTTGTCATTTCAAGTACTGTGGTGGTATAATTGATGTGACAGGACTGGGCTTTAGATGTGGTCCCTTAGCTTGTGCTCACTTACAGTTTTAGTTTCTCTTTGTCATTCATTTTGATTAGGTAAAGTTTAGGTGACAAACATATGCACAACGATGAAGGCTGTTTGGTGTAAGTTTAGTAATGAAGTATTTCAATAATAAAGATGCAAAGTTAATATTTTTCTTTACTGCTTCATGAAAATTGCAATAATTGGTGTCACCTTACATTACAAGATCGAGGGTGGTGTGCTGATGGCACAGTCAGCAGGAGGCTCTTTTTTATTAATATTATAATTAAATGATTTTCTGGAAATAGGCCAAAAACAGATGCAAGTTGATCATGCCTTGTCCACTGTTGCTTGGCATCATCACTTGCTTTTTGAAAAAGAATTGACCTGACACCTTGCTTTTACAGGTTGTTATTGATGCCTTCAGATTGATCAATGCTAATATGATGGTCCTCGGACATGAACCAAGACAAACCACCTCAAATCTGGGTCACTTAAATAAGCCATCTATCCAGGTAATGCCTGCATTTGATAATGTGTTAAAAACTTGTGTTTTCCATTTTAAAAGCTGATATAAATGGCCATTCTAAGATCTAATACTTAGCATTCTAATTTGTTTACAATTAATTTTTCTTGTGCTTTCGGTGATTATGGAGATATTGTTGCAAATGTCAGAGTTACTCATATATGGGTCAGTGTTTAGTGTAGTCTTCACACTTTCCTCATAGTTTGAGGATACCCTTTTGGGGAGCATACTAGAGTCTTGCATGGTTCAAATTGGTAATAAACGATCAATAGGAGTTTCAACTGGAGTATGTTAAGTATCATTCTTAATTGTTAAGTAGACATTTCTCATAGCAGCAAGTAATGAGAAAATTGATGTAAACTTTAAGAAGTCCCCAGGAACAATTCCTAAATGGTACTTAAAATTTTCTACTTTTTCTGTTTAATCCTCACCTTTAAAACAAATCCTGCAAAACACATCTATATATTATTACCTTTGATAAGAGATTATATGTAGTTTGAAGTGATGTCAGCCACCTTAGTTACAGTTATTCAGACACTTAATATCCTCCTGAGTGAGTAATGTTTTCTTTGTATCATTCACATGCCTCATTGTTTTTCCACAAATCTCTATAGTGTACAAAAATTATTTTAAATGTGTTTTTAAATGCACCACAACCTGTGTCTATATAGTTAATTGCTTCTCTTAAGATTAATTAAAAGGACAGAAATACATGTTTGGTTACATAGAACACACAGACAAAGACTTTATAGCAGCTATTGCTGTTTCCCCTCTGAAACCTTGCTCTGTCATACCATTGTCTTTGGGGAATTGTGGTTTTCATAGTTAACCATGTTGCCTTTGTTATGCTTTAATTACTACTTTTAGACATTTACTTTTGCAGCAGTCACTCATCTGAAATCTTCATCAGAGTGAAATGTTCTGTTTCAAAGGATTTGGGGTGTTTGTTTTTGGAAAAAAAATTGTAAGTCAGGGAAAACTGCAAAGTATAATGAGTATGAAATGAGCTACCAGTGTTTTTGATTGAGTACAGACAAGCCCATGCTTGCATGTTCCAAGAGAATATATTATTGGACCTGTTTAGCCTGTGATAATGACCTTTCTTATAAACCCCCTTAGCATCATACTACTTTGGTTTTGTTGTTGTTGTTGTTGTTGTTGTTGTTTTGTTTTGTTTTTTGCAAAAGGTTAAGTAGCATCTCACAATCCAAGATCATTGTGATTACTACATGGTATGTCCCTGCCAGAAGTTTTTACTAATTGCAAGTCAACAGACACCTGTTGCATATTTCGTCTTTTAAATTTAATCACTGTTTGTTGACCTTAAAAATTGAGTATAATCAATATTTCAAAATATGTTTTTTCCTACACTATCCACTTTGTATTTTTTGGTCCTACCTTATAGTCTGTAATATAAGGCGGACCTTGTAAAGCAGGTTCCAAACCCAACTTGAAAGGACCTGTGAATATAACATATAACAGCTGTAGCATCATTGGGTTTTCTTATTTTAGTTTCTTTTTTTGCCTTCCAATTAAACTCTGTAAATATATTTATTTCACAGTTTATATAGCGCCCATCAGAATGACATCTATCTGGTGCTTTGCAGTATTAAGACAATTTTAATACTAAAACACTCAAATGGGATCAAGCCAAAAAATGATAGAGCAAAGCTACGCCTTAAAACAATTTCTTAGTTTTCTAAGACAAACTTCAAAGAAAGCAACCCAGAAGAACTGGAAGTGAATGGAATTTTTAACCTGGGGGTCATAAGTTATACAGAAAGGCCATAGTTTTTATTTTAAATGAAAATTAGTCCATGTTAAGATGGGTCTTGCTCCTACACCAGCTTTCAGGTAATGAGGACAGAAACCTGACCGCGAGCACTCATGCTGGTGGTCACTGTGCTTTTCTAACACTGCTGTTCTTACTATTATTCTTACAGTAATGCTGAAAAATTATGATTTTGTTGGACACTAGTATTTAGTAACTTGAGGAACGTTCCTAATATGTTAAGTAAGAAAAAAATTATAAAATAAGACATGCAAGTTGCAAATACATATTTTATAAACTGTGTACATATTTACACCAAAATGTTTGTATTACTTACCTGTGGTTGGAAGGATTTTTAAATTAAATTCATGTTTTAAATAAGAGAAGCCATTAATAATCCAGGTAGAGAGGGGAAAGAATAATGCCTATACTGTAGGCATTTTTGTTAATATATGAGATTTCATATTATTTTGTGAATACAGAAATATAAACAATTTAATGGTGATTGATTGATTTTAACATTCATTTCACTGTGATAATTATTTATGTACTTGTTTTAAATTTGTCATACCAACAAAATTATAAAGCTCTACTCTAAAGATTAATGAAAGAGTCATAGAAACAACCTGAAAGTTAATCAACAGCATCTCAAAACTCCCCAGCATCTCTAAACCGTTCTTTGTCTAGAATAGATAGCATCTTAGACTGGTACTGAGTACCAGCCTAGGCAGAATTTTCTTCTTGCAAGGGTGGTAGGCTTTGAGCAAAGAAAACAAGGGTCAGGATATTCAAGAACCAACTAAGCTAAGCACTATTAATAAATCTACAATATATTGTCCTACAAACAGTGCAATAAAAGGTGGCTAACTTCCCAGGTCAGCCACCAAAAGCTTATTTAGCTCACAGTAGATACTATAAAATAGAACTATGATTTGAAACACTACTTCTGTGAGAAACTGTTGCAGATTTCAAATGGCCAATTAACGAATGAGTTTCTGGAACATATCCTACTTTAATAAAGAATTGCCTAAATTTTCCTGAATCCATCCTATCTTTTTTAGGTGTAACTTAAAAAATTAAGTAGTGGTTTTAAGAATGTCCTGGCTATATAACTTTCTCTTTTATCTGCCTGACATACTGTCGCATTTGCTAGTATATTGTGTTTAATTTACCATTTGACCCTTTCAAAAGGTTAGTCTCTTCCTTGATAAAACTAATCATATATTTGGCATGTGTTGCCACAATTTGTAACTCAATGTCAACTAGACCATTTAATTTGAGAGAGTTTATTATCTGTTGAGCTAAAAGAGGATGTGGTTTCTGGGCTCTTAGAAGGAGGGGCCCGCACATGGCAAATTTACTTAGGATTTACAATAAATGCACTGGGGATACGCAGCAGGTGAGGAAGGACAGTTGGAAGCCTGCTTGAGGCTATCATTTGATTTAAACTTGTATTACTTATGTTATTATTCCTGCTCATCTTTCACGTTGCCTGTGTTAGTTTTACCACTTCTATCTAAATAATGTCATTGAAAATCAAGTAGGTGGTGCCTTCAAATACCAAACTATATATTTCAGTAGTAGTTATCTCCAAAATGTGGATCTGTCTGGGGCACATTGACTGACTTCTGTAATTACTGGGTATAGCTGTTATTAACTATACGGCCCCTATGTAGAATTATGTAGCTAGGACATCGCACAAAAGTACTTGGATGATGGAGCAGTTTGCACCTCAAATCTAATCTAAGCTCCACCCTCCAGCCAGGCTGTATCTGTTTGGAGGACTGGGCCCCTTTTTCTAATTCTTCCACCCAGCAGATACATTTCATAATTTGCATAAAGATGAGTACAGGTTAAGATCTGTACAGTACACTTTTTGATCTGTATGGTACAGCATTTCTATATACTACAATTTAATTCACTGCTCCTGATGATTAAAATGGATAGGGATTCAATAGATACTCTTTGTACTTAAATTGTATATATCAACCGTTTTATTAATAGCAGATCTTAGGAATACAAGTGGATTATTACAGTATGTATTAAAGTGTTTTATTGATGGAGTGATTTTTGCTAGAAAAGTAAGCTATGCTTTGTTTTTATCCTGATCCTTAAAGTTCAAAGACTTATCCAGGAATTTCTTAAGATACATTATAGCATAGTATGGTAGGAAAAACATGGGCTTCAGAATCAGGACTTGGTTTCAAATCCCAGCTTTACCTTTTACTAACTATAAAACGGAACAAATTCAGATTTGTGCCTTATTTTACTCATCTGTCAAAATACAAATGGAGCCAGCCTACTTATTAGATTGTGAAGATTAGAAGACTTGCGGTATAAAGCAGATGCTAGCAGGTGCTCAGCAGGTAGTCCCTTCTACCTCAACTCTATAACACCTATGCTGTAAAAAATCAAATAATTAGACAGTGTGACCATTGTTTTGGTTAGCTTTACCTCTAGTTTCCTCAGAGTTAATCCCAAAGTCCTCTTTATTTTTATACTTGTAAATATGTCCAAGGTGTATTTCTATACTTTGTCTTAGTAAGCTGATAGAGGGTCCCTCAGAATACCATTCTGAACCTCACTTGAACTTTTTTGGCTAGAGTTAAAAACTTGAGCATTTATGAATAGATTCCAGCAAATGCAAGTTTATTGTAACTTAATAAAGCCATGCTGTTAACTTAAATTTTTATTTTGGTTTGCATGTTTGTCTTAGAGATTCAGGGCAGTGGGGATAATACCTGGTTAGTGAGACTGAGCACGAGCTAAATAAACCCAGTAAGAGCAAACTCTGCTTTCTTAATTTGGAGATATGTGCAGACACAATTATTTGAATCTTTGAGAACTGAATTAAGAAGGGAAATCCCAGATTAATGTTGTAAGTGAAGAAATAAGTTTCTTAATATGACTTTTTAAGCTTTACTTTTGAAATAACAAAGAGCCCCTAGGTATAAAATCAGGCTTATTAAATTATATACTTATAAATTATGAATATTTAATTTATAATTTGGATTATGATGAGATCACACCCTCGTTCTGAGCAAGGCTACTGAAAATGTTGGGTTTGTGCTGCTCTATATCATACTTTGAAGAATCTGTGAACCAGACCTTTAAACCTCATTCTGAACTTGTATCTGAGAGAAAAATATTAATTTAATTTTTCCTTAGGATAAAACACCTTTTTAAGAAGATAATAAAGGCATTGTCTACAGGTTATGTTAACAGTTTCAGACAGTTGTGTTTATTTTAATAAATGAAAAATATTAATTTGTCCTTTTTCAAATCATTTATCTATGTAGGCATTAATTCATGGACTAAACAGACATTATTACTCTATTACTATTAACTATCGGAAAAATGAACTGGAACAGAAGGTAAGTTTAAATTTTTATGTTAGGGTAACTGTACTTGAACACAATAAAGTAATTTAAAAAAAATTTTTTTATGTTAGGGAAAAAATCTTTTTCATACCATTTAAATTATGACCTAGTATATTTGATTTTGAATTGTTGACCTATTTCTTGGATGTGTTCCAATATTTTTTTCATTACTGATGAATTGTAGCATAAAATAAAGGAATATTTTATTGGATATATTGAAAGACATTTTACCTTATTGGTAGGTAGGAAAGTAGGAAATAAACATTCTAATTTGGTTTTATGACAAATTATAAAAATCTTTTTCCTAATTATATGATTTTCCTGATTAATTTATCTTCTCAATAAAATGAACTTTTGTAACTAAATTACTAAATAGTTTTCCACATTTGAAAGGAATAAATCAGATTGTAATTATATACTACTTTTTAAAAAGTACCATGTTTACCTAGGGTAAACTAAAGGTAAGTCAAAAGAGAAATGCAATTTGGGGTTTTCAGATATTCAGAGCTGGATTTTTTTGTTTAAGATAATTTTTTTTTTTTTAAGATTTTATTTATTTTATTTTTAGAGAGGGGAAGGGAGGGAGAGAGAGAGGGAGAGAAACAGCAATGTATGGTTGCTTCTCACATGGCCCTCACTGGGGACCTGGCCTGCAACCCAGGCATGTGCCCTGACGGGGAATCGAACCGGGACCCTCTGGTTCCCAGCCCGCGCTCAATCCACTGAGCTACACCAGCCAGGGCTAAGATAATTTTTTTTAAAGATTTTATTTATTTATTTTTAGAGAGGGGGAAGAGAGGGAAAAAGAGAAACATCGACCAGTTGCCTGACACACATGCCCCAAACAGAGACAAACCTGCAACCCAGGCATGTGCCCTGACTGAGAATTGAATAGGTAACCTTTTGCTTTGTGGTCAGGGCTAGAGTGAGATTTTTTTCAAATTTTTAAATTTATTTTAGCAGAAAGAAGAGAGAAAGAAACATCTATTCGTTGTTTTACTTACTTGTATATTCATTGGTTGATTCTTGTATATGCCCAAACCCACAACTTTGGCATAGCTGGGCAATGCTCTAACTAACTGAGCTACCCGGACAGGGCTAGAGCTAGATTCTTATCCCTATTTATACCAGGCAACTTTCAAAATTAATTACTTTTTTTTTTTTGATATTTTATTCATTTTCAATATTTTATTGTTGTTCTAGTACAGTTGTCCCAGTTTTTCCCCCTTTGCCTGCTTCTACCCAGTAATTACTTTTAAAATTATATAGCATCTTGGTGGATTAGCATTCTTTTATTTCTACTATTTTAGGATTATTTCAGGTACAGTTTTTCTCTCCACTAATGGCAAAGGGTTAGACCTGCCTATTACTTTTTGAAATTTCAATCTGAACTGTTTTCTTTTTTCTTTACTATTAAAACTACTCATCCTTCAAATTAGCTTCTTGTGTTTCTCTCTGAGAAAAACAAAAAAATTTAAGAAGACAGAGTATATTTTCAGCCAGTAATTTTTGGTTCCCCAAGTCCAAGACGCTCTCAAGTCCAAACATGATAAGTAATCAGTAGTAAAGAAGACCTTTCTTACCAGTTAAAACTGTTCCTCACAAAGGCACCTTAGGAGGGAATTCTGGTGTGTGTGATGAGTGGCAGGGGGAGTAAATTGGGATCTCCACACTGCCCCCTCTTTCAACCAGATAAGTTCCATTTTTCATCTCAAGTTTGATAAACTACTGTTTTAAAAGGTCAAAGCCCCCAGTAAACTCACCTTAAGGTCCTAGAGGCTGCAGGAAACCAGTTATTCCTTGGCCTGAGGGGAGACACAGAGTCATAAAGTTCTCTTGCAGTTGCTTGTTTTGTCCCAAAGTTACCATCTGCTGTGGTGAGTTTAGTTGATAGCTTGAAGTACAAAGTTAAAGGTTTTTAGCCAGGGCTTGAGCATCGGCTTGTAAACCAAGAAGTCACTGGTTC